>CAUYON010041121.1:0-36125 GCA_963573935.1 Arctocebus calabarensis
CCTGTAGTCCCAGCTACTAGGGAGGCTGAGGCAAGAGAATCGCTTAAGCCCAAGAGCTGGAGGTTGCTGTGAGCAGCGTGACGCCATGGCACTCTACCCAGGGTGATAAAGTGAGACTCTGTCTCTACAAAAAAAAAAAAAAAAGAAAAGAACTCTTAAAGAGTTGTTTAATAAGTTTCACCACAATTTATACAGTGATCAAGAAAATGCCATGAAGGCTATCTGTAATAGTACGATCAAAATATTTCTGAATGTATATGAATCATGCCCTATGATTGCACCAATGTACACAATTATGATTCAATAAAATTATAAAAAAATAAAAAATAAAAATAAAATAAAAAAAAGAAAGAGTTGTTTTAGGATAGGCAAGCGTATCAGTGCCTTTAAATCATATTGCACTTGCAACCATGAACTATACATTCCTTTGTCCAACTTTAAATAACATATTTATTCAATAACATGAAAATCAGATACCTTATAAGTATCAGATGCTCTTTCAGATTCTAGGCACTGAAAAGTTAATTTCAGCTAAAATGATTGAGTGTTCATGCAATACCAAAAATAATTTTATGCCCTTCAAGTAGATTAACTCACAGTAGCCTATGAGTAAGGAACTATTATCCCCCATTTGACATATGAGATATTTGAAAAACAGAGAGGTACAATATACTTGCCAAGGTTACACAGAAAATAAATATTAGAGCCATGATTGAAACAGAAGCACGATGCCTCCTAAAGGCATATATAGGGACAATGCCCACACACGTGCAGGACATCTCTACCTAAAACACTGCTACTCAGTCACTTGACAATCATCACATCTGTGATGGAATACCACCCACCCACCAGTGGCGCCTGTGGCTTAGTGAATAGGGTGCCAGCCCCATATACCGAGGGTGGTAGGTTCAAACCCAGCCCTGGAATACCACCAGGGAATGGCATACTTTCACCATCACACTTATTAGAGCATGAATTCTTCACACACAGCAAGATGTAGCTAATCTTTGAGTCACATCTGAATTATAGAAAATTGGTTACCTGACTGCCTCCCAATAGCAAAAGTACCTGAGAGTATGTAATTTTAAATGGTGACATTTATTTGAGAAAGTATAAAAATGTAAGAAAAAATAGTGCAATAGCCATGGATAGCCATAAACAATCAAGAGACACCATCAGACTACTTGGATTTTCTATATTCATTAACAAGAGAGTCTATGTAGTCTTTCCAAGATTTGTAGAGTACCACAGCAACTGAAATAGGAAATTGATAGCCAATTCCCTCTCTTAGCCAAATTTTCTTAGTTTTCTTAGTTTCTCTTAGTTTTCTGCTTTTTCTCCTCTCTATGCCCACAAAAAGTAGTATCAGATTAATTATGTATATTTATCATGTTTTAAAAGCATTTTGCAGTTTCTTTTAACTAGTTCTTAATTTTTAATGGTCAATTTGTCTTTGTATTTTAATTCATTGTAGATGTTGTGTTGCACAACAGCATAGTTCAAAGGCAATTATCAAATAAAATATGGCATTCCTAGAAGTAACCAACCAAATGCTTTCTGCTAGAGGGGAAAAAAAGACTCTGGAATTGTGGGATATGCTTATGTATTTTACTCATAATCACAATACAATTCTATGCTTCACTCTATGGGATTACATCATTTCTGTATTGTTTTGGACATAAATCAAACTGCTCTGGCAGAAAGGAACATTTATCATAATTATTAATAAACCAATCTCTGCTGCCATTTGTAATACAAATTACACACAGACATAGTCTTATACAGTGAAACTACTCTGCAGAACATAGTTAAAATCTTCAAAATTCTGACATTCTCTTCATAATTCTTTGCTTTCATCATATGTAGGGGGATGTTAAAAATTGTGATTTTTTTTTTTTTTAGAGACAAGAGTCTCGCTCTATGGCCCTCAGTAGAGTGCTATAGCATCACTCAGCTCACAGGAATCTCTCTTGGGCTTAGGCAATTCTCTTGCCTCAGCCTCCTGAGTAGCTGGGACTACAGGCACCCCTGCCACAACACCCAGCTATTTTTTTGTTTCGCAGTTCAGCTAGGGCTGGGTTTGAACCCACCACCCTCTGTATATGGGGCTGGCACCCTACTCACTAAGCCACAGGCGCCACCCGAAAGCTGTGATCTTAGGTGCTGGATTGGTAATGGGTGACAATATATCTTATAATATATAAGATATACTATATAATATATATAATAAGATAATATATCTTATAATAATAATATCTTAGTATTGCCTATGAACTATTGACAGGAAAACAAGAGGCTCTACAAAAGTAGAAAAATATAGATTAACCACTCTTTCTGTCTTGGCTAAAAATTGTCCCACATCAAAACATTCCCCCCCACTCAAAAGCAAAATTACCTATGTTATAGCAATAGCATTAATAACATCTATCTTCACGATAGTTAACAGAAAAATAATTCCACTTAAGTTCAAAATTCTACCTATAAAATAATTTTAATTTCTAAAGCATTTAACTAACTGCAAGAGACTAAATCTTTGTGGCTGTCTTCTGTGTTTGAACTTTTTCTGAGATGCAAAATACTGATGTGCTTGTTAAGACTCAAAGGGATTAAATGTAATTTGCATCTGATAGCTGTATTTCTCATAATAATTACGTATGAAAAATGAAAGACTGCAGTTTTGGATGAACTGGGTGTTGTCTTCAAAATAGAAAGAATCTTTTTTTAATTAATAAGTGATATGAAAAGGGAAATGATATTTGACTATTGAACTGCCCATGCAAAGAAAAATCAATAAATAGATTAATTGAAAAAGTTATTCCAACCAGTTCAAAGACCTGGATTGGGAGTAAAAAAAGAAAGGCATAATTGACATTTTTGCTTTTCAGCTAATTGCTTTGGCACACTCTACTTATACAAATATGGTCTACATGGCTTCACTGTTTCTCTCTTGCACTCTTGAGGAATCCTTTACCGTCATCTTATGCAGGTGGAAAAGACATTAAAAAAATAATGAAACTTTTTTTGCATCATTACAATAGATACACATGCCTTGATGTCAGGATTATTTATAAGATTTCATCCAACAATACTAAACAATTGGAAATTTCAGCCAAACAGATAAATTGAAAAAGTAGTAAGCTTCAACTAGCTTGGACAGAAACAAGATCAGATGACAATACAGATTAAATATAAAGCAAAAATTTGGTGTGATTATTGAGTGTATTAAGGAAAAAAATCAATAGCCAATGCTTTGTTTGGAACATGATGCAAGGCGACTTGGGCCAAAATGAAAAATCCTAATTATTAGCAGGCAGAGTTAGCCAGACCACAGCTTGACTCTTTCTCTAACCACTTCTTAGCTGGCTGGTTTAGAGGAAGTTGCATCCATTTAGCTTCAGTTTCTTCATCAATGAAATGAAGCAAACACTAGTATCTACCTCATAAATAAGTGTTAGAATTAAATTTTATTGGTAGGAAATATGCAATATTTTTTTGAGACATACATAAATCCCCCTAATACAGAGTTCTAGATCAATGAATCATGCTTGAATGCTTATATAACAAATGTAGCATACCCTGAGGAAAATAATCTATTTAAGAACTTTTTTTGTTTGTTTTGTTATTTTTTTGTTTTGTTTTGGTTTTTTTTGAGACAGAACATCACTATGTTACCCTTGGCAGAGAGCCATGGCGTCACAGCTCACAGCAACCTCGAACTCTTAAGCGATTCTCTTGCCTCAGCCTCCCAAGTGGCTGGGACGACAGGTGCCTGCCACTATGCCTGGCTATTTGTTTTGTTGTTGTAGTTGTCATTGTTGTTTAGCAGGCCCAGGCCGGGTTAGAACCCACCAGCCTGGATGTATGTGGCCTGCACCCTACCCACTGAGCTCTGGGCACCGCCTATTTAAGAAAGTTTTAATATAAGGGTCCCAGCTGCTCTAATTTTCTCCACTCTGGGCATGCATGGCAATTAATGTAATTATAATGTAACTGTCAGATCATTATCTGATAAAACCAGGTATTTATATGCTATAAAACCTAGGATGGTTTCTAATTATTTTTTGTAGGAACAAAACAAATCTTTTATTTTTCTTTCTTTTTTTTTTTCAGTTTTGAGCCAGAAACATGATATAGGAGAAATGTATACATTAGTTCTGTATTCATGATAGTAGGTTCTTAAAACTATTAAGGATAATAGACAGTGCACAGCAGTTTTGTTTAACCTCTAACTTGAATGTTGGCCAAGTTTGTTGAGTCAAGGGTAAAGGATAGTTCTCCCTGACACAGTGGAGTGATTGGAATGACAATCTTCTACACCCTTTATCTGAAAGAAGCAGCTATCAGTTTAAAACATGAGCAAAAAATACAGTCATAATTGGACAAAATATTTCTGTCATAATGTCAGAAATGTGTTCTTTTGTAACACCCTATATTATAAGCTCCTATGGCAGCACTCAAGGATAGCTCTGTTTCAATATTTACAATAAGCCGTGAATCTCCGGCTTTGAATAATATCCAAACGTGTCAGTTTCCCGGTCGTCCCACCTGCAGCCAACCGGCTTCCTGGTAATGAGCTGAAGCCTTCATTTTGTCCCTTCATTTTTCCTTGAGGACTCAGATTTTAAGGGGTTCAGCAACATATTGTCAGTTTTACCCGGATGTAATAAAAACAAAACGGGCAGCGCATATTCTATAAAATAGAGACATATGCAGGAAAATCCTGCTCTCCACCCTTCCTCCTTCATCCCTGGTGTCGCCCCTAACTACTTTCCTCCCCGTCCCTTTGTCTGTCATGTTCTTGAGATAAGGTGACTTCAGTGTCCTTGCTCCGATTTACTGAAAACTATTAGAGTTAAGTGAATTCTCACCTTGAACAAGTAGCACACCGGAGAAATACCCCATGAATACTCATCTGGTAGCCCAAGGTGGATGGACCTTGGACAAATGGACCAAGAAAAGATGCTACCAAAAAAGCAGGATGAGAAAACAGTCGGTGAGAAGGAAGTGCCCCAGCCAAAAACCTGGGCCTGCAACGTAACTACTCCAAAGGCAAAGGCTCTGATAACAGAATTGGGAAAATAGGAGGGAGTGATTACCTGAGACTCTATTTTACATAAAAATATGTCTTTGAGAGTTGGGTAAGAACTCTGCTTGGGTAAATAATAGGACCGAATTTGGTTCACTACATTTCTGCATTTACACTAAATCAAATCTTTCCCCGCCATATACTCTCAGAAATGATAGCTGTTGTCATTGCTTGTAAACCTTCAGTTGTTTGTATTCTGCTGAGCTCTGTCCAACCTGATACTTATTTGCATGCATTTTGCAGTAATTGGTTCTCCCCAGCACAATGGAGTGATTGGAATGGCAATATTCTACTCCGTTTATCTGAAAGGATCCCTATCAGTTTGGAACGTGAGCAAAAAATACACATTCACAATTGGATAAGAATATTTCTGTCATATCTGTAACACCATTGAGTATCAGCTCCTGTGACAGCATTCAAGGATATTCTTGTTTCAATATTTCAAATGCAATTGAAAGAAAACAGACAGAGTGTTTTCATAAGAAAATACTAATATTCTGTATTTAAATGATTACCATTGTTTTCCCCATGAAACAATGCATGCTTATGTTTTCAATAACACTCGTTGTTATTCTTGCTATGTTGTTATTCACAATAACAACAGTAAACTATAATTATTTAGAGATCTTAGGATAAAACGTATTTTCCAGACACCAAATTAAGTTCTGAATTTTACAGTTAATACTTCTAAGAATTTCCCGAGAATTTAACATAAGTCCAAAACTTAGTATAAAGACTTCCACTATCACCTCTGCACAGGGAACCACAAGACCAGTTCTACATCCAGCCCCATTTTCATGAGCTTCAATTCTGCATCCTCAACTTCTTATGGAATATCTCCAAGTTGGTGTCCCTAACTGATACCTCAAAGTTTTATCCAAAATACCATTGCCTCCTCCACAAAAATCTGTTCCTTTTTCTATGTTCCTATTTCTTCTAAATATTTATTTATTTTACAAATACTTCTCTTTCCATATTGAACAGATAGTTGTTAAGTTCTGTAGATGATGTCTCAACAATATCTCTTACATCTGTTCCCCTTTCTTACTATTTTTAACAACAACACACTTTCTTAAACCCTTGTTGTCTCACCTTTGGATTCCAGCACAGTCATTCAATAGGCCGTTGCTTTCGGTTTCTTTCTCTTTCTAATCCATCTTGAACAGAATTGCCTCATCTATCTTCCTACACATGATGCCGTATCATTCACTCTACTCAAAAACTTTTCCTGGCTTCCTACTACCAATTAAATAAAGTTCAAATATCTTACTTAGCCTGTTAATCAAAGCCTTCTATGATTAAACCATCATCTATCTTTTCAATCTCTTCCATTTATACATACTTTGTATCACATTATCAAAATTATTTACTAGATTAAATAATCTAGTCTGAACATTGTTGAGGATGTTTTCTAGTCCTTCTGTATAAACTTTTATTAACTCCTTAAATAAACTTTTATTTCCTCCTTTATATACATTTTTATGTACAAAATTCCTTTTAAAATTCGTTGTAAAGTATTGTTTTCTTTGGTAAGTTTTCTTTGTGTTTAATAGAAGAATTATATAACTCACTATATCCTTTTAATGATTTTTATGGCTTTTACAGATCTAAGATAAGCATGTGCTGAATTATACTGGTGAATAATTGTACACTGTACACAAAATTATATGGTTTTTCTTACATTTAAATATTCCTTTTTCTGATCTCTTTTTATATTTCTAGTTATACTTTCCATGGTTCTCTTTATTATCTTTAATTTATCATTTATTTGCTCTGTGTAAGCCATCAAAAACATGTTTTGGGATTGAGACAGGGCAAGCAAACTTTTCCCACAAGCCCCATGAGCTCTATGTAATATTCATTTCAGACTAACCTTCCAGGGTGGGGGGGCATAGAATGCACGCTGCTATGTTTTGATCATACACCTGCCTTGTGCCTGCCCTGTAGCTGCCTCTTCAAGCAGATCTGACCTATTCATGATTAGCGTGCCTCTAGCACAGCGGTTCCCAAACTGTGGGGTGCGACCCTCAGGAACTGTATTAAAGGACCACGGCATTAGGAAGGTTGAGAACCACTGCTCTAGGACAGCTTTAATTTCTTCTGTTTATACACTTCTACTTACTGCCCATGGTCTTATGTTTCACACAATTCCATGTATAATTCAGCCCCCATGCTCTGAGGCTTCTCCACCTTAATGTCCCCAAACTTCCCCATAGCTTGAAGCTGATACTCATCTCCTGGCCCCAATAAGCAGGCCACATGTAAGGACCCAGAAACCTGAGCCATCCTGTCCAGACACACCAGGTTCTCCTAGTAGGAAAGTCAGATCAGCTATTTCCGTGGTCCCTTTGCTATAACTGACACATTTCTAAATCCTAACCAATCTTTAATTCTTTACATTCCTCTCCTCCCTATAGTCTCTCATACCCCCGTTTTCTTTTTCTATATCCAAACAGATTTATTCTGAAATATGTAGCATTTAACTTCTTTTGAAATAAAGTTCTTATCTTGTAAGGACAAATACAAATTTTAAAAATAGACCCAATTCTCCCAAACAAAAATGCAATTCCTATCCTCTTTTCTCAGCATTATTCTAGACAGCTTGTAATGTCCTTTCCTCCCCTTGGCATGCAGATAATTCCTCTTGAAGACTAGATAGGCCTTTTGTCAGGTTTAGACCTAAAAATGTCTTTTCAAGAGCCTGAGAGACATTTCTTTGAAATGAAAACATCTGGAGCAAGAGCACCCCTATCTCCAAGTCTTTGTGGAAGGGTATGAGTCTAACTTTAAGTGGGCAACTTCCTCCAACTTGTGAAATTCACTCCTGTCATATAGATGCAAATTTACTTTCTCTCTCTCTTTTTTTTTATTATGTTTATTATTAAATCATAGCTGTGTACAATAGTGCAATCAAGGAGGTAGAATGTGCTGGTTTCACATACAATCTGAACTATTTTCATGAAACTGAGTAACATAGCCTTCCTGGCAATTTCTCATAAAGCCAGCTCGCTAACACAAACGATTGTCTCAATCATCACGTAAAAGTAGGATGAACTACTTGTTACTAACAGTGCTACAAAGTTCTCTTACTTGACAACTTGAAGTTACTGTTTATTTTGAGAAGATGAGCGTAATGGGTTGTATCTGCTTATCTAGCTATAAAAAAAGATGCATTTGCTTTCTGTCTTTGCAATTTCTTATCCGATTATCAGTGACATGTACTGCATTTTGGATTAATGTTTATTCAACAATAAAGTGATTTTTATACCTTAATAAAGCCATTAAAAAGGGAGAATGAGAAGAGAAATATGTATTAAAAATATGTGTGTGGGTTCTCTACTAACTTTGTGGAGGAAATTTCTGATTCGGAGGAGATCTTATTTTCAATAATATTTCTCCAACACTACATCACAGGTATTTCATTTATTTCACCCTTCTTATAAACTACTATAATATGTCTGAATTACTTTATAACCCTAGATGTTCAAGTAATGTAATATTACAAACCAATCTATAACTACCATTATCATAACAACTGTTATCATAATTATTAAATTCTTTTGATAAGAATCAGTGTAGTCTCTGAAAGTGAAAGGTGATTGAGGCCACACACAACACACACACAGTCACACCCACACATATCTCTTGCTACCAGGCCATATGTTATAATGAAAGCCAGTATATGACTACATTCTGCCACTTTATAAATATTTATCAAGCAAACACAAAAGGTTATACAACCTATTCAGAAACTAAATGAAGTCTTAGCTCTTTGTCCCATTAAGTGCTCTAAAAAGTACACTCTGTGAAATTTCACTCAAGGCAGTCAATAATTTTAGCAACAAGATTTGACTAAATTACTAGTTGTTCAGAAAAATCCTCCATACATCTCTGAGCAAAGATTAAGTGAAAATATTAAACCAAGATGCTTTTCTGGAGGATAGAGGCCATTGGACTCTATTTATTTGATTCCAGCATAGGAGTGTTTTTTTGTTTGTTTGTTTTGTTGTGTTTTGTTTTATTCATTTGTTTTAGAGATACAACCTGAAGTTGTCACCCTGGATAGAGTGCTGTGGCATCCCAACTCACAGCAACCTTCAACTCCTGGGCTCAAGAGATTCTCCTGCCTCTGGCTCCCAAGAAGCTGTGACCACAGGGGCCCACCACAATGCCCAGCTATTTTTTGGAGTGCTTTTATATTTCTTGAACTCTATTCATTTCACTAAACAAACAAACAAACATAAAAAACACACTGTAGCACTTTAGTTTGATGGAAAACTTCTGTTCTCCACTAGCTACAGGGCACATACCCTCTGGGGTTAACAAGAAATTCAGGTAGCTGAATGACTTCTGTAGTACAAGCTTTTGATGAGGCTTGCACCCCTAAAATGTGTACTCCAGATCACTGTAGTTCAAAAGAAACTCACCCCCTGGGGCACGGATCAAAACTAAATAACAGATGTCTATTTTACCATGATTTTTTTCTGCTAAAGTATTATAAAGTAAATTATAGGCAATATAACATTTTTTCCTTTCAAATTTAATTAGAGCTTCCTTCAGAACTCACACTGACATTGCCAGGAAGTCTCCTCCTTCAGACCACAAAGGGATCTTGTATTCCAGCTCTGTGGTTCTCCAGAGTCCAGGCCTAAACGTTTTTTCTTTGCAACTTAAACTCTCTCCTTTCCTGAGCTCATCAGGTCTCAAGTCTTGAAATGTCATCGACTTCCAAATTTATGTCTCCAGGCTGGCCCTGTCATGGAACCTCCGGATTTGTACATCTAACTGTCTCCTTGATGTCTCCACTTGGATGTTGAATAGACATTTTAAACTTATTATGTAAATAATTGGGTCCATGTGTTAGTCATCCTTTTTATGTCAGCTGTGTCTAGTTCAATGTCTGACATATAGTAAAGGGTCACTTACATTTTTGACTGATTTAACGTGTAATTTCTAATTTTCCATGAAACCAAACATTCCAGAAAAGTAATGTCATTTTATTCCAATTACATTTAGTGTCAAATGTTATTATGTATATGTTCTGAGGGTATAAATATTACAGTTTATAATTCCACTGACATTTTTGACCTAAGATCATTTTATCTATGACAAAAGAAAAGTGAAGCCAGTATACAAGGATACCTGGTGTTAATTGCACTAAGAATATATTGCCACAAGTCGTGGGAAAATATCTGTCAACAAACAGCATCAAAATTGTCATGATACTCTCACAAACCACGTAATTACACCAACGCAAGGAAAATATTATGGAATTTGTTAGGTCTACCTCTAAGATAGATTTAGAAAAGTTTAAAAATGTAGTTTACTTCAATATATATATATATGTTGAAGGCCTTCTGTGCACAATAGTGTTGCTGGCGTCTGGCAAACACAGTGATGCTATTTTCCTTCTCTTTTGTTTCCCTCAGAAAGAGGCACAAAGAAAGGTGATAGGACCATCAGCTGCAGAAACATAGAAATTGGCTGTAATGAGTTTTCCTGTCTCCTTCCCTAAGGTTGAGCTGTTTGTGAAGTCGAGCCACGAGGAAGTGTACAAGCAGTGCACCAGTGATCAACCCAGTGAGGAGGAAGATGGCGTAGTGGAGTGTGACCATAAGTGAGAAGTGGGAGGGTCTGAGCAAATGACCATCATTTATAGGCAATGCTTCTTAAGTAGATCCGGGGAAAGAACAGGGTCAAGCACTGTGGCTGAGCCAAAAAGGAACTGATAATGATAATTGTTAACATTATCGGTGAGAGAGCATTTTACGTATGAGACACTGTTCAAAGGACTTTAGATGCACTCACTCCTTTAATTATCAGAGAGCTCTGTAAGATTGATGCCATTTATCATCCAATTTTACCAACAAATAAAGTAAGGCAGAGGGAGGTTAAGCGATTTACCCAAGGTCAGAATTCTTTGTTTTTAAGTGCAACACGTGCATATTAGATTGCACAATCCCTGTTTTCAAAATTATCAATGGCAGGTTTATATTGATAGAAAAAAAAAGTACACTCATCTAAAGGATATAGAAACTAATCATCACAGTAAGGATACAGAAATAAGAATTCAGCAGCACTTTTTTAGGAAAGACAGAGATGCCAGCTTTCCTGTCCCAAAGTGCTCTCTAGGAAACACCTAGGTAATTCGGAATCGTTTCAGGGAGGGAGGGTTATATTAAAGTCTAGAGGGACTTTCTATCTCAGTTCGCACACAAAAGTTCTGATTTACTCTGTTATCCCTGAATAGTTATTACTAATGTCTTTCATGTCTTTCAAAATGTCCTGCTTGCACAATGCATTAAATGATTGCTCTAAAAACCATTCTTACAAAAACTTAGTCCCTTACCACTAAGTCTGTATAATGGGACCAAATGCATGTGTTATCTATCCATGTGTGGGGGTAAGATCACCTCACCTCGACCCAGTGCTCCTCACCAATCTTAAAGTTGTCCACACACACACTGACGCCTGAGACCAGAGAGTGAGTTCGCGAGGCTCAGACATGAGCACATGCTTCTATTAGGCTTTTCTTGCTAACAGCTTCATCCAAAGACCTTTCAGTATTCAGTGATGAAACTGAAGAACAAAAGTCGGTGACCTAAACATCTCTAACGGTCAGGCTGAGAGGCTTATTGGTCAGTTATAAGGCATATCATGTAATATCACTTGTACATTATTTTGTTAATTACATTCTTAATATGGCTTTCTGCCAGTGTGCTCTACAAAATGCCTCTTGGAGGAAAAATGAAAATTGAAAGAAAAACACTTGCGTACACACAAAGAAAATCACACTCCAGCACACAAATACTTCTCAGAGAAATAGGTACCAATTTAAAGGAGGAGTCCGTAAAACTCATAATCTGGCCATTATGGGACAAGGGTAAGTGTTAAAGAAGCCAGATATCTCTAGAACTGGTATTGCCTACAAGGAGCTCAAAGAGAAGACAACCAGCATATCAACTCACAGTACAAAAATCAGTGTAAAATATTCAAATGGAATAGGGTACATGCGTGTGTGCTTTAGGCGGTGAGTGGTGGAAAGTATGGCAGCAGTCACATGTCTTGGTAAAGCATAAATCAAACATGTCTCCCTCCAAAACTGATGAATTTCAAGCCAAATTCATTTCACTGAACCAATAACTGAAGTGTGGACAATTCTCAGGCACCAAAAGAAATAGCCAATTTAAAATGTTTTCCTAGAACTTGGTATTTAATATATTATTTTGATGGTGTCAGATTCAATTGCAAACATCTTAATTGGAATATTTTTACATTCCAGGTTTCTGTTATAAAATGTCATCCAGCATATTGTTACAAATAAATGCATTGTTGGAAGAAAGGGAAAGACAAAGGGGTTTTGAAAAGGGAAAAATAATAAAGATTACATGAATTCATGCTTATGCTTTGCTAATCTCTTGCCACGTGTACAAGAGTCCTCCGTGTCCTGTCTTTGCTCATCTTCTAGCCCTACCTTGCTTTCCAACCACCTCACCCACCAGCCTACCAGTTCAGCCTTCCTGGTTCTTTGACCTTGCTCCCTAGAGTTTCTTCCTTAAATCTCCAGTTACACAAATCACAACTTGTAGGCCATGTGAAGACAGCAGATTTATTTCCACATCGCTAACCTCAGCACAGAGCGTATTACCCAGCGCACAGTGGTTGCTTAGTGAATATTTAGAAAAGAAATGTCTAAAATGTAATATTTAGTCACATAAATTTAAGGGATTTTCTTAAACGGTGGGACTAAATTCCTAACAAAAATCAGGTTTTGTGTACAACTGCAGTTTTGTGCTCTAGAAACAAAATAGTTTTTAATCATTAAATAATTAAAAAGGATTAAAGTCCAGACATAGATAATCACATAATCTCTTAATAACAGAGCCTGTTTGCTTTTTTCAAAGCTTCTTTTGAAAATTTCAACAAGGACTGCTACATAAGCACTTGCCCGTGTGTGTGTGAACACACACACAGACACACACACACACATGCACTCACAGAGACGTATGCTTGTGTTTTCTTTCTTTTCCTTATTATCTCCCCTACTGAATTGAGATGTGGCTTTACTAAATCAATCAACCTATGAAATGCAAATAGCAGTTCACAGTGATTTTTTTTTTTCCGGCCTTCCTACTGCATGCAGGAAAAATAAAATATATTTCTCAGAGAAAAATCAAATGAACCTTGTGTGAATAAATTGTTTTCTTTATCATTTTCATTTTTTTAAACAGCAGAAATGCTTTTACCTAGAAAGTACTTTCTTTGCCTAAGTCAGCTTCATGCTGACTGACCTTTCCCTTATTGTTCCACAGCTCTCTGGCATTTTGATGTTTTGGACTGTAATAGTAGTGTTGAAGAATGGAATGGGCTTTCTGAAACAATTTTCTCCCTAAGGATTTAAAAAGCAGTCTTTATTTTTCACATACTCAAAACAAAGCACTTAAGAAAACAAAATGGAAAACAGTTAGTGCTGAAAGTGTTCTTATGTATGCTTTATTCCTTTAAGTGCTGAATGAAAAAGAACAACACTGCACAGACACTTAAAATATATCGTTTTACATTTAAGTGATTTCTGCATTCAGGATCAAATGCAATATGTTGTATAGCTATGATCTTTCCTTTGCAGAGCTTTCTAGGATGAAAAATCTTAGAGTAGCCCAATGAAGGATCAGAATTTTTTGTGTCTGTGTACATTTTCCTCTGCTGGAAATGTCCTTGTGCCTGGCTCTAACCTGCCTGTGTTTTTCCTCTGTCTTTAAAAACTTGACTTTCTCTGGTTCCACAATTTCCTCTAGCACAGACTTTCAGCTGTTTGCCAAATAAAAAACAAATACAAAAAAGAATCAAAGTCTTTTCCTAGTTGCAAAACAACCTCCTCCTGCTGAGCTAACAGATTTCTCTTTCTTTTGTCTCAAAGAGAAAACAGAATATACTCTTAAACTCTCCATCCCCTAACATTTGCAGCTGTTTCCTTCTGAAAGGTTCATGACAGACTCTCACAGCTTCCCTCTAAACTTCTTAGGTTTTATATGTAAAAAAAAATTGTACCTTTACATTTTATATTTTTGATAACAATCCAAGCAAAATTTACAGATGTGAAATGTAAATCAATTTTAGTCAATTATTTCAATTCACTAACATATACTAATTAACAAAGTAGCTGAGAAAGTTTTATTTCATTAGCATCACTGATAAAAATGATTTAAATTTGTTAAACAAAGGAAATATCAGTTTACTTAAGTATTTTATCATAAATGTACTTTCTAAATAATTAAACGTATCACTTAATGGTAAGATCATTTTAAGCTTTTGTGATGGTCAATAATTAACTAATTGATAAGCACTTAAAGAAAAGCATAGTGTTCAAGGTACTGTCTTAGGAATATACCTACAGTACTTAGAGGTTATTTTTCTAAAAAAGAATCGTAATACTCAAAGTTCTAAAGAACATCTACTGCCTTCATATTAGAATTGAGTACATTGGGATTCTTGCTCCTCCATTCCTGTGATGCTTTACTAAGAAGAATGTGTTCCAACTCAATCCAGGTTAATACAAAAGATGTAAAGATCTAATACAGGGCAGGGGTGGAGGACTGAGGAATGGGGAGGAGGAAGAGGGAGGTCAATGGGGTCATAGGGTATAGCACAGATCTTGGGGGAGGGACACAATTACAAACACAAGCAGTGCAACCTAATTCTTAGTACCCTCGATGAATCCTAAACAATAAATAAAAACCTCAATTTAATATCAACCCCCATAAAACTCTAAAGAAAAGATTACATGAAGCAATAAGTCCATATGAGAGAAACAGAAATAGAGTACTATATGTAGACGTTAGCAAGGCAATGTATATTACTTACATAAAGAATCATATAGCAAAGTGGTAAGTGAAAAGGGAATCTAAGAATGAAGAGATTAAGATGAGTCAGCAGAATAGAGCAAGTTCACAATAAGTCCCCCAACTCTTGTCTTCTCTCCACTAGTGTTTTTTTTTTGTTTGTTTGTTTTGTTTTTTGTAGAGACAGAGTGTTTTTCTGTCACTTTATTGCCCTCAGTGGAGTGCCATAGAGTCACACAGGTCACAGCAGCCTCCACCTCCTGGGCTTAGGTGATTCTTTTGCCTCAGCCTCCCGAGTAGCTGGGACTACAGGCACCCACCACAACGCCCGGCTATTTCTCTCTTTTGCAGTTCAGCCGAGGCTGGGTTTGAATACACCACCTTCGGTATATTCGGCCAGCGCCCTACTTGATGAACCACAGGCACCGCCCACTAGTGTTTTTTTTTTAACAAGCTTCTGGATTGGCGTTGCTCAATTCTTCTCAGTCACCAAAGACTAATGATTTCCTGAAATTGTCAAAGCCCTCATTTTTATCTATTTGATACCCAAGCACAAAGTTTTACAACCTTTTAAACATTTCAGACCAAAACTCTTCCCATTAATCTCCTTCACCAAACTCCCTGATGGTCACTGTCTAGAACTTTCCAACACCCAGAACTGCTCTATTATAGATAACATGCAAACCTATACAATTCTTCTTCTTTGCCACAGGCTTTTGTCAATCTCTCTCCACTTGCATGTACTGTTTGACCACATCCAGATCAGTCACTTATCCCCTCTTCCTCTTACATAGATTATTTCTTCAATTTTCTCAGTGTTCTTACTCCCTTCTCTAGACAGCCTGAATTCTGTTATTGATATCTTTAATTGCCCACAGTCTATCCTTTCTTCATAGCCCCCCTACATATCAACAGCTATTTTTCACAAGTCCAATATTTAGATGCATAAGTGCTTTAATAGAAATCAAGGAAGAATATCTCTTTTTCTTGAAAATAAAGGAAAGAAAAATATAAAAGAAGATTTAGATGAACTTTTAGGCAAGAGAAACAGACCTGAAAAAATTTCCAGCTGAGGGTCTAAAAAAATATATGGTGAAAAAAAACTGGTGTGAAAAAGAACTTTGGAGAAATTCTCCTGTTAAATTCAAAAAAGAGAATTTGAAAAGAATAAAGGATTAGAGCCCAAGAGAGACATAGAAGCACTATCAAGCATCATTCAGGATAAGGTAAGATTGAAAACCACACGTTTAATGTGTGGATAATACACTCAGTAGCTATTCTGTAACTTTCTAAGATATGTCAGGTATTGTACTACTAGGTATATCCAGATCATTTTACTTCAACCTGCTTAGCTTCCTTCTCAACTCTCTGTTTCCTATTTTCTTTGTTTTAGACTGTGATCACAATGTTTTCTCTAATCTAATGCTTTATCCTGCTTATGTAATCCCGATCGCTGTCTAAATTCGTATGTATCTTTTGATCGCCTTGTTTCTATTTTCTTTTTAACTCACAGCCTATACAGGCTCAGTACCTTGAATCCTGTATGGTGTAACTCACTCAATTCTCCAAATTCACAGGAATAGGGAACAGAAGAACAATCAATCTTCTCCAGGCTTTGGATTCTCTGAGGCATTTGATAGTCTAACATTTTCTACCTTTAGGTTTCATTCATCCACCCATAGTGTTTTTAATCCTACTAGCTAGAAAAAAAGGAGCTACTAATGTGCATGGATGAGTAGAACACTTGATATTTAAAAACAATGGACTGAAAATAAATAAATACATAAAAAGGAACCAAAATTTGATACGAATAGTAAAATGGTAAATTTAACCTCAAATATATCAGCTTTTTCTATGGTAAACTCCATATCATTTAACTTAAATGATAATCAAGTTTCATGGTATGCTAATAAAATAATTAAATCTCAAAAGTCATCAGATAATAATCTGTCTACTTTTCAAGGCCTTGACTTGCCCATTGTTACTAATTATTTACTAATAAGGATGCTGTTGACTGTGTTTCTGAGAATTGAAATAATGGACCATAAATACAGCCTGTCTCAAAACTTTTATAGTGACCCATGTAATATTGATAAGCCCCTTTAGTATCATTTTCCATTTACCTATAGATTAATATTTTAAAGATGTGTACTTTTTCTTCTACTGCTATTAGATGAATTTATGTCATTATATCCCCAACTGGTTAATTCTTCACTGGCCTCTTTGCCTTTAGTCTCTGGCCATGTCTTAGTCTCCCCTCACATATTCAATCATGTAGTTTGACATATGCATAATTGCTTTATTTGTTTATGGGTAGAACATAGAACAATGAAAAATAGCGTATGAGACCAACAGGAACTAAAGTCAGTACACTGTAAACCCCATATTGTCATATAGCAGGGCAGGGAAGGGATTGCTTCCCTAGTAAAATATGCATTCCAGGAAAAGTCCCTAAAAGTCTTTTTCAACAGATATCAAGTACAAAATGAAGGTGAAGTATTGATTTAGATAAGGGGGAAAAGAAAAAAAGAACTTGCACTTATGAATAATACTTGTGTGGCAGTAACTTTACACATATTATTTCTTCTAATCCTCACTACCCTGCAGGAAGAAGAAAGAGGCCAGGAGATTCACTCTCTCCTTCTATAGCATATGAGTCCCTTCTCTGACGTTAGCACCTGCCAACTAGGCTCTTCATAACTCCACCGTCCACCAATGTCCCAAAGACTGAGTCAAGTTCTCCAGACTCCAGCAGGACTATCGTATTTTTGTCTCTCTGATCCAGAGCTGGTAGCAGGTTTTTGACCTTGCTGTTCTCTGTACTGCTTCTCCATCTGATAGTTAGCTTCTGGGTCTCTTCTACCAACTGGGCAACCAATTTCCTGCATTAAATTCTCTTTGTCTTAATTACTTAGAGAATTTTCTGTAGTCCTCCTTGGTTTGTGATGAATAAATACTCAATATTCTGCACCCCTGATCCATTCTCTCCATTACCCCTTGAGCCAGTTGTTATGATATGGTGCCTAGCACAAAGGAAGTGTTTCACCAATATGTGGATTTGCATTTCTAAAGAGCGTTTTGTGAAGTTCAATATTCAATAAAAAATGTGAACATAATGAGGAACCTTAATTAGGGACATAGTCCTTCACAGTAAACTTAAAAGCAGCTATTAAAACTATCCAGTAATAACTTATCTCATCATGACACTGATTGAGGGCCGACCACACCATGACTGACCTACTCCTACACCCAACGACCACAACTCATCTTAGAATTAATAGCAGTCATAACCCTTGTCATAGGTGAGAATGCAGCACTCTTGCCAGAGCAGTAACGTAACAATCGTAATGGCCTGTAATTTATACCACAATTTGTAAAATGCAGGCATTCCATGATGGTTTCCATGGCTACATGCACAGAGAAAGGAGTGACATTACTGATAAAAATAAGCTATGGCTGAACTGTAAAAAGTACAAAGAGTAACTCTGAGAACGAGGAAAAAAATGTTTTAAAAAATGAAGTGTTAACGATTGAAGCCACATAATAAAACATGTGGTTGTTATCACAACTTGACAGTGATGTGATTAACAGGGAAATGCTAATGGATAAAGTAAAAAGAAGTGAGGTTTTTTTTTTTTTTTTTTTGGCAAATAATAAAGTATTTTTATTGTGCAGGCGGAGACGATTTGAAACTTCTTTTCAAAGAAAGGGAATCCCAAAACGCTTCTGATGCTCTCTGAGGCTGCTTAGAGCCGAAAATGGACAGGCAACACCGCCATGGTGCCCAGAATAAGGCACAACAAATGCCACGAGCCCAGGCTAAGGGGTGCGAGAAATCCAGCTGGAGGCTCCCAGCATTGTGGTCCCAAGGCTGGCCGCACTCGAACTCGGAAAGATGCCCGTTCTGCGAGGTCTCGGTGTCCTGCTGTGTGTCACTGGGGTGGGTCGAACCAGCCAAGGGAAGCTGGAGCAGCGTGACGCTGTCGTCTTCCTCTGCGCTGTCCACTTCTCCTCCGTTCGACAACGGCCTCCAGGACCAGGGGTACGCAGTGGAATGGACTCCAGGTTGTGTCACGGTGCTCTGGACTCTGGGTAAACGCCCATTCTGCAGGGTCACCCAATTCATCCGCCAAGGAGGACTGGAAAGCAGTGCCAAACCGTTGCGCTCCGAAGAGCCCTCTCCTAGAACAGGATAGAAAGAGAGAGGCCATGGCCCCTGGTCATCCGAGTTCAGGATGGGCTCAGGCTGCGACTCGGGCGCCACCTCGCGGGAAGCCAGAACCTTCTCCACAAAGCCGAGAGAACAGGGCTCCATTGTCTAGCCAGGAGGACACAGTTTGCGCTGATCCACCAGGCAAAGCCTTCTGCACTCCCTTCTGCTTGGGTATTTATGCTCTCCAGGGCCAGTGGGCGGAGGGAACCAAGACAGCAGCAGATGCAGTGTCATCAAATTCAACTGTGTCATACCAGAATGAAAAACGACAAAAATTTTAGAGTGCCTGGATCCAAAAGAAATCGTCATTCCGACAGAAAAAAATTTAAAAATCGAGCGGGATTTTCGGATATTAAACCGAAATTCCGATGTGCTGCCGCGAAACGGGGAAGGCCTCTGACCAATAGCAAGTGTCATTTCCAAAGGAGAAAAAAATACCGGAGGAAATAAAAACGAAATTCTGTCATCAAACCGAAATTCTAAGGCCGGGGCGGTGGCTCACGCCTGTAATCCTAGCATTCTGGGAGGCCGAAGAGGGTGGATTACTTGATCTCAGCAGTTTAAGAGCAGCCTGAGCAAAAGCCAGAAGTGAGTTTTTTAATGCAATTGAGAAATACGTTGACAACACACAGAAAGCCCCAGAGCCTCAGCAGTACTCCATGGTAGAAAGGCAAGCTTCCCTACTTGCTGTCCAGATTACACCAAATCACACAGATACTAATGAGACTGCCACTCTCAACTGTTCTGGAGACTTGACTCAGCAAACAACAACACTTTCTGTGGTGATTATCATAAACTTAAGTGAATTAAAGGTTAATTTCACAGATCAGTTGTTCAGGATTTATTTCTGTCACATACAATCATCATGCTATGCAGCCTAAGCTTCAGTGCTGCCTGCATTCTCATACTGCATCAAATGAAAATCTAAATTAATTATCACTACCTTTAGGTTTCTCTTTGCACATTAGTACTAAAAAAAAACTTAGTGATAGATGACAATACCCACATTAAATGAGCATCTACAAAACAAAATTTAGAATAAGAATAGTAGATGGGTAAGATAACTTCTATTTATTTTACACGATTGATATGAAGCTATTTAAAATATTATTCCCCATCACAAAACTCCAATCCCTAAATGTACTTTTGCCCGTCCACAGAAACAATGGAGACTACTACAAAAGAATTTCAATGTATTATGAATGTATGAAATGATATCACTGTAGGGGGAGAAGATACTGATCTAAGTAACTTTGGAAGTGAGTAGAGTCTGTGAGGATGAAAGGTGAAAGGAATTGCAACTAAACACTACACTCTAGGTGGCAGAGTTGTTTCTCACGTAAAGGTTAGCAGTTCTGATATTGCTGCACTTGCATACTGGAATAGAACAATTAGGTGTGTGGATATAAGAACCTATTTCTCACTACTAGAGTAGGAATAGATAAGCCAATGGAGGAGGCTAGAACAATCCATGTGGTAATGGGTTAGATTAGACTCATGGTTATGGTCCATGTTTAAATATATGAGGATACAGATGGTTACCAGTACAAATATTTAGAGATGTGCATAAAACATAGACCAATATATATTCATGCCTTTGTTACATCAACCAAGAGGGCCTAGGAGAAATAAAACCCCAGTGGCAATGGATGCATCTAGTATCTAGTACAGTACCCAGACCTCAGTTTCTATTATCATTCTCTAATAGAAGAATTGATTAGAAAATCAATCAATGATTGATTCTTAGAGAAATAGTTGATTTCTATGACTTCTTGGAGAAAAAGTTGATTCTAAGAGTAGGATAGAAAACACACAAGATGAGCATAGAGCCAAATACAGTGCCAAGAAAGTAGGGAAGTGCAAAAAAAAAAATATGTAATATATATATATGAAGGAGGGTGTGTCAAAAGAGCAAGGTCTAATGAAACAGCTCCCAAAGAACAAAGTTGAGATAGTAGAGGAAAAAAAACAAGTACTATTGGATTATATAACCTAACATATAAAATGTATATCCATGAATGCATAATTACATAAATAAATAAATGATTGACTGAATAAATAAATGGGGGATAAAATAAATGTCCCGTGCAGAATAATTTCAAATAACTTATGTTTATATTCCCCTCTTAAGAAGGATCCCACTGCTTAGGGGTGGCCTGTGCATAGCAATTGTATTTGGTATGGAAAAGGTATAGAGTTGGGGACAATGGAGAAAGCTGAAAAACTTCAGCCAGAAAATTAAGATCAACAACAACAGTGATAAGTCATGCTGTTGATATGTGCTCTTGATATGATGTAATAAAAATGTCACCTTACCTTTACATCTTTCTCCCCCAAACTCATAATCCCAGCCTCATTATGAGAAAAACATCAGGTAAATGTCAATAGAGAGGCATCCTACACTGTACTTGACTTAATACTCCTCAAAACTGTCAAAGTTATCAAAAACTAATAAAATCTGAGAAATCATCACAGTCAAGAAGGACTCAATGAGACATGATAACTAAATAAAATGTGGTGATCTAGGTGGTATTCTAGAATAGAAAAAATATATTATATTAAAAGCTAATGAAAAATAAATAAACTACAGATTTTTAGTTAATAATGATGTACCAGTGTTCATTTATTAGTTGATAACAAATGTACTATACTAATATAAGATATTAATAATAGAACTGTGTACAAGGGCATATGGAAACTCGCTACACTATCTTCTCAATTTTTCCATAAATCTAAAACTGTTCTAAAAAATAGTCAATTTAAAAAGTGGAAATTACAAACATACCAAAATATAATTGTATTTAAGAAATAATCCCCAGCATTATTTTTGAAATCTTAAAACGGACCATAAAAAACATTCAAATAATTTTAATCTATGACATTGAAAATAATAGTTCTTTATAATATTATAAGCTAAAGTTCGATCTTTAATATTGTGATAAATTTTTTAGTTCAATGAAGGAAAAGACTCTAAATCACTCAGCAACTATGGAATGGTTTCCCCATGTCCATGTACCTTGCAGTTTTGGCTTTCCTTCAAAACCATCATCAAAATCAATCTTTGTATTGTCATTAGCACACGATGGAGTTTAAGAATGAAGCTCTGAAATCATTATAAGTTGGAATACTGATTCTATTACTGAATAAATGAATGACTTTGGCCAAATTATTTACCCCTGTGTACTTCTGCTTTCCTCCATTTAAAGCTCCACTCACTGCATGACATTACCGTAATGATTAAATGAGTTAACAAAGGGAGATTACCTAAAAGAGTGCCTAGAAAATAGAAAATGCTCAACAAGTATTAGTGTTTCCTTTTGTTACCAAATCTCCCCACACAGTGTGATATAAGTTCCATAAAGTCAGAGATTTTCATCTGTTAGAGTCATGGTGATAGTTCATGCCAGGAATGATGCCTGGCATATTGTGGGTACTTAAAAAGCATTTGTTATACTAGTATTGAGTACATTGGATACTTGTTTTTCCATTCTTGTGACACTTTACTAAAAAGACTGTGTTTCAACTTCATCCAGGTAAACATAAAAGATGCAAAGTCTCTATTTTTTCTTATGGCTGGATAATATTCCACGGTATACATATACCAGTTTGTCCATTCATTCATGGGCTGATGGGAACTTGGGTTGCTTTCACATCCTGGCAATTGTGCATCGAGCTGCCATAAACATCTGGGGCAAATGTTCCTGTAGTAAAATGTTCCCCCGCACCTTGTGTAGATGCCTAAATGGGATTGTGGGATCAAATGGAAAGCACTTTTAGTTCTTTGAGAATTCTCCATACTTCTTTCTGCAGAGGTTGTATTCACCTATGGTGGGCATAGAAATGACCAAGAAATTAAACCATGGCATCAACCACGCTGAGCTTTCCCTCAGATCCTCTGACAATCACTGCTAATTAGTAGTCAGCCTTAAAATTTGTTAGAGGAATTTCTAGTTGAGGAATTAATAAACAGTCATTTTTTACTCTATTATTCTTCCTTGAAACTCAAAAAAAAATACAAAAATGAAAAAAAAAGAAATATCTCCAACTTCAGCAAAGCAGTAAATGAGTGTTAATTCCAAACAAAACCCAATCATGTTATAAAAGAGTGAGTTGGGCTGGTGAACTTTAGCTTCCTTCCTTCATTTTTTACCAACAACCCCAGTCATATCTCATAAAAAATCAAAATTTTATTTATCTCTACATATCATCTTTGTAAAGGAAGCTTCAAAAAAACTTTCCTAATTCAATTTCTTTCCATTTTTCCAAGTAATTTAACACAAAATTTTTAGTATGTTAATACTGGGAGCTTCTGCTGGCTTAAAATGTGAAGTATGTCTGTCAAAACATATTGCAAATTATATTAAATTTGGTGTTTCACCCAAGGAACCAAGAAGCTACCAATAATAACAATTCAATGGGAGGTGCCCGTGGCACAGTGGTTATGGAGCTAGCCACATACACCAAGGGTGGTGGGGTTAATCCCAGCCCCGGTCAGGTAAAAAAACTGCAACAAAAAAATAGCCAGGCATTATGGCACGCACCTATAGTCCCAGCTACTTGGGAGGCTGAGGCAAGAGAATCACTTAAGCCCAAGGGTTTGAAGTTGCTGTGAGCTGTGACACCACTGCACTCTATTGAGGGCCACATAGTAAGACTCTGTCTTAAAAAAAAAAAAAAAAAGGAGGTGGCTAACCAACACCTTAAAAAGTGTTACATAATGCTTAGATTCCTCACGTGTTTCCAGGCTGTGATAGGTTGAAAAAGACTAGTAAAGAAATTCAAGTCTACAACACAGTAGAAGGTGAATAGAATTATTAAAAATACCAGATTCATCTGAAGTAGGCAAAAAATTGAAAAAGCACATGAAAGAAACAGAAAAGATAGTATTATATGTAAAATAAACTCAAATATAGCTTAAAAGGCTTAAAAAGACATAGTTTAAATATGAAAGCATAGAAAAGTTGAAAGTAAGAGAAGCAAAAATATACCAAGTAAATGTTAAGCAAGTGATAGCTAGTATTTCTATATTAATGTCAAATAAAATGTACTTTCAGGCAGACAGCACTGTTAGAGATAAAGAAGGACACTACATAATGATAAAATTGTCAATCCATCAGGAATAAAATAATTCCACATTTGTGTGCACTAAATAAACATTAAAAAAAATAAAGATTAATCTCTAAGTAAATGGGTTTTATTTGGGAATAATATAGAAGAAATAGGATTGGAATCTGGGACATACATACAGACCAGAAGAGCCTCCAGTGTGTCTGAAGAACAAAGGAAAAGATTAGGATTTATTGTGAAAGAGGCTTTGTAAGTTGCTTTTAAAGAAAGCTTACTGGCTCTGGCAGCATCTTATAAGAACTTACAAGTTGTGATTGCTAGATAGGACCTTGTCTTCTTGGAGTTACAGTTAGGCCCTTGCAGTTCTGGTAAGACCATTTTTGAAGTAAGTGGCTATATCTGTCCTTGTTCTGCTAGCGGTGGTTTCTAAAACTTTCTTGAGAATCTGATACTGGTATTTCAGGTTCTTGGTCTCGGTGATTTGAGAAATAAATCCGCGGACCACAGATCAGTGGTAAGACAGAATTTACTTACAGAAAAGAATACAAAAACACTAAAGTTCCTGGTAGAAAGAGAAATCTCAAGTTGGGAGAGAAAATCTCTTTCTCCGTTTCTCTCCCCATCTCAGGGTATACATAGGTGTATGGGTTCCTTGGCCAGGAAATGAATGAACACAGTCTCTTCCACAGAGGCAAGGTGAATGAATGTATTAATGAGTCCATTCATGGAATTGAGGTCTAAGAAACTTACATGAAGTTGACCTAGGCATAAGAAATGGGAGTTCCTATTCAGTCATAAGTGCAAAGGGAAGGAGACACGAAGGCACTGATGTCTCCCCAGCAGTTGTCCAGCCCATTTGGCTATTGGAGCTTCCGGTGGGGGTCGGAGCCCCACCCCCTGCCTATCCTCCAGCCTGCTGATTCCTCAGCCAGCTGCACCAATACTGCCAAGGTGGAGGCGGCAGGTCCTCCAACTCAGCTCCGCAGAGCTGGCTGGGGCGCCACCTGTCCTGTATCAATACTTTCTGTTCTCAGGCAAATCACTTACAAGATCCGTGCCTTCATGGTCTTCCCTGCCTCCATTTGCCAGAGGCTGACAAAAACAACTATTCTGAATCATACAATTTTCACAGCACCTTATAACATTATCTCTAAGTGTATGAAGCTAATATTGACAAAAACAGGAGAAATAACAATCACCTTAAAAGGCCTCACCTCGTTTCTCAGTTACTTCTAGAACAAGCAAACAAAAAATCAAGAGAGTATAGAAAATTTAAACAACCCAATTAATAAATTGACTATAGAACATTATGTAACACCACAGAATATATATTCTTTTCTAGTACTCATGAACCATTTATTTATAACATTTGAGATTATTCTAGGTCATAAAGAAAGTGCAACAAATGTTAAAGATTGAAAACACACTCTGTATGTTGACAGCAAAACCTTCCAAAGATTTGGGAAGAAAGGAAAATTAGGGCGGTGCCTGTAGCTCAAAGGAGCAGGGCACCGGCCGCATATGTGGGAGGTGGTGGGTTCAAACCCAGCCCCGGCCAAAACTGCAAAAAAAAAAAAAGGAAAGGAAAATTATAGGATAATTTATCTCATTAAGATCATGAATAAATTTAACACTGTCTTCAAATATTTGAAGGACAGGTCAAGAATGTCCCTTCTGCAGGGATTGGGAAACTGAACATTGCTGAAGTCCAAAAGATTTCTTGTTGCTTTGCAACTAACCCACTAGCTTTGGAATTCCGGTGTGCGTCTCCTACGCCTATATGCCAAACAACTTTCCCACTCCTAGCTTTCTGCATTTGGGAGCGCTTCTCTCCGTGCTGTTCTCCTGCCCTTTAACTAGTGAACGTGGACGTCTTACCTTCAGGGAAGGCCTGGAAGGTTTCAGCGGGATTTCTCTCACTTCTCTTTTCTCACTTTCAGCCTTTTGTAGCTGAAATTCTGGAGTCTCCTCTCGTGCATATCTCTCAACTCTTGACATGCCTCTGGTGTGACAGCCCAGAATTCTCTGGATGAATTTTTTCCCCCATGCCCACATGTCCCACCGTCAGAGGACGACGGCCTTGGGTTTCGGGGACACTCTGCTTGTCTGAGGACAGCTGCCTAGATTTCCCCAGCCTTTGGCATGCTACCCCAAGCCCATCTGAGGGGACATATGGGATGGTTAGAAGATGGTTACAGACTGGCCTGGACTTTATCATATTCTAATCATTCATCCAGTCTACATATAGCTGTTAAAAAAAATTCTTTTAAAATATGACAGGTTTCCGGTGACCTCTCTGTGTGGTAGACTTCTTCTTCATCCATCATTCCACTTGGAATAAAAGCTGTGTGGAGCCCTTCCCTATGTGGTCTTTACCATTTTCAGGAATTATATCCAGTTGTGTTTTTTTCTGTTTTCAACTTTAAAATAGATTGTTTTTGAATGATTTTATAGTTTGTCTGTTTTATTCAATTCCTATTACTAGAGTGACAGAAACTTAAGACGTTCGACAACCTAACCAGAAATAGAGGGAACACTCATATTTTCTTCATCTTTCACTTTTAGCTATTCCAATTTCCATTTGATTTCCTCTTTGACCTATTTGGCATTTAGAAGTATATTATTTAATTTCCAAACTTATCTGGATTATTTAGTATTAAACATATAGAATTGAATTAATTTTTAAAAATTGAGTTCAAAAACATTGAATGAGAAAAATAATCAAGATAAAAATAGAAGTTAATAAGTTAGGAAACACACAATTGAGGGGGAAAAAAGCCAAAAGTCACTTCTTTGAAAAGACGAATAAATTTGATATATTTCTAGGAAAACTAGAAAGGGGGGGTGGGGGAAGCAGGACTGTCAGGAATGAGCAAAAGCCAAGAAATGGCAAAAAGATTCTAATAAGGAATTTGAAAGACCGATGCCAGAGTTAGAAAATCTAGATGAATTGGACAAACTTTGCAATAAGTTTTCAAAACTGGCAGAAAAAAAAGCAAAAGCAATCTGAATAGTCTTATCTCTATTAAGGAGATCAAATCCATAATTAATACTTCTACAAAACATTTCAGGCTTAAATGACTTTGGTGGGAAACTGATATAAATGACTGAATGATAAATATCAATTGAATGTAAAATCTTTAAAAGAATAAAAAGATAAAATACATTACCATAGTCTTCTATAAAGCCAGCATAACTTTGGCACCTATCCCTGAAAAAAAAATTAGAAGAACAAAACTTACAGAACAATCTGTCTCAGGAGTATAAATGAAAAAATATTTAATAAACTATTAGCAAATAAGAAACTATGGATACCAAGATCATGGTTCTGAGTTTTGTCAGTCAGATATTTAGTATAATCTTTCCCTCTTATCCCAAGCTTTAGGTCACAAAATTCTTGTTTGGAAAAAGCACAAACAACTATATTCCCATACAAAAAGCTTGTTTAATCACATAATTATACAGTGGAACCAACCAGCAGGTAAATTCTGCCATGCACAAAAAATTTCCAGGTAATTTTTATATCTACCATTTAAAAATAAATGAACAAAATAAGAATCATTAGATAGGGGAGGAAAATTGTTAAGCAAACAGGAGGAGAAAAAGAGAGAAAGTAGAGAAAATGCAGGAAGTAGAATAAAACTTGATAAGGATCTATAATTAATATTCTCAAAAACAGGGCGGCACCTGTGGCTCAGTGAGTAGGGTGCTGGCCCCATATGCCAAAGGTGGCGGGTTCAAACCCAGCCTCGGCTGAACTGCAAAACAAAACCAAAAAAATAGCTGGGCGTTGTAGCGGGCGCCTGTAGTCCCAACTACTTGGGAGGCTGAGGCAAGAGAATCGCCTAAGCCCGGGACTTGGAGGTTTCTGTGAGCTAAGTAACGCCATAGCACTCTACAATAAAGTGAGACTCTGTCTCTACAGAAAAAAAAAAAAAATCTCAAAAACAGGAGAATTGTATAGATGAAACAAGAACAATTTGCTACACAAAAGAAAAAATCAAAATAAAAAAGAATTTGGAAAATAAAAATATGGCAATTAAATAAAAATGTAATGAGAAGCTTAAAAGAATAAGGAAAACCTCCAATAACATAAAAGAAAAAGATAAAAAGAAAATTAGAAAACTAAATAATCAATACAAGAAGCCCAATATCTAATTAACAATTCTTAAAATTAATAAGTCAAAGTACTTAAAATTTGTTTGTCATCTAATACAAAATAAAGTAAAAAGAAAATAATTATGTCAGAAAATAAAAGGAAAAAACTATCTGCTAATCAATTATCTAATACAATAAAAATAATTTTAAATCTAGAACAAGACCAGATTTACATCCTATATGGTTGATGAAAGGCCCTCAAATAATAAATATGTAATAAGCCTAGAAAGCAAACAGTTGGTCCAAGCAGCAGGCTATGTGGGGATAGAAGTGTTCTCACAAGAAAAAGATAAATCATGTTATATATTTGGCTTTGTAAAAAATAATATTGAGTGATTACTGATCTCTGAATTTGAGGAGAATTAGGGGGGAAAATGAAAAGAGTAGGCAATTGTTAACTCTTAGAAAAACATAAGTAATGAAATTTAGTTATAATCTACTACATGATGAAAATATGAACAATATTTTACTAGTTACAATAAGTACTGTAAGTACTCTAATCTTATGTAATTTAGAATTCAATACAGAAACCCGGGGAGGGGAAAAGGAATTCAGCACATAGTGTAAGCAGGGACTATTGTACAAGAGTTAAATGTTTCTGAATTATAGCCACCAGTCAGTACATATTGCTTAAAATATATAAATAAATAAATAACAATGATGTAGATTGGGTTCTCTGGCAAGTAGTGTTTGAAAGGGATATTGCCTAGTAGGTAATTAGGGCGTGTTCTTGGGCTCAAATCTACAAAAGGAAAGAAAAGAAAACAAGATTGGATAAAAACCAAAATTAAGTAGCAATATAATTTCAATCAAATATTGAACCATATTCTGAGGATGAGATGAGCATTCAGAGTGGTCTGGAGTTGGAGATCCTTTGGAATAGTAGTCCCTCGGTGGGGGAAAGAAAAAAGCCTTTCTCCCTCTTTCTAACCTGTAGGTTGATCAGTGGATGCAGACTAACTGAGGAAACAGGCACAATCTTCTGGTGTTAGAGGGGATGGTTCTCTAAGCTCAGGCAATTCCTGGAGACTAATGGTTTGTCAGGACTATCTCCTAGTGGCAAGTCCAGCCCCTGGGCAGTAAGTCCACACAGCACATCACAGAATCCAGCACAGCAGCATAAGCGTGTTATACGTATACCTGATATTATTGCATTTCATTTTATTACATTTCTCAGATGCTACATTATACTCACTATGCTCATTGGTGCCACAATGACATGCACCATATTTTTATCCTTAACTCATTGTGCCTACCACTGTACATGGCAAATGTTAGTGTACTAAAACTATTTATGGATTGGATTGACCAGGACAACCTTTTAATCACAAATTCCAGTTCTTTCCCCAGATGTACCAAATTGCCTAATTTCTTCCACGTCCCACTCTCAACAGACTGCAGTGCAACAACGTGTATCCAGATAATGGAAAATAAAAATATTAGATAAAATAATATGCTTTGGTCGGTTTGATTTTTTTAAATAACTTATGGGAAACACTTATATAATAAAAAGCACAACTCTTAAATATTATATTTAAGGAAATGAATCTTTCAGACATTTGTAAAAGCATTACCCAGATCAGTTTTAGACCATTTCTAACACTCATCAAACTTCTTGCTTGTCTGTTTTCAGATAAATAAGAATGCAATGGCCAAAAGAAAATCCAGTAAGTAAACTATTGTTAAAGTAATTAAGTTAAGGTTTCTAGATCCTTTGATAGCTTACTTGGTAGAGTGGAGGATTGTAGGCACTTGAACTAATGGCTATCGTCAGGTCACTGGTTTGACAACAAGGAGCTTCCACTTGAAAGGTCTTTTGTGGTTCTGGAATCTCAGCACTTACACAGTGAAGTAGTAAATTTAAAAAAAAGGAAGAAACTCTACTTACAAGTAGAAAATTGCCAACAAGGATTGCTCTAAGGACCATTAACTAGGTCAATAGAGAGGGGCCTAGTCTTTCTTTGCTGCCCTGAGAAAGGGATATGGTGAGGAACATAGGCAATGGGATGGGCACTAGGCCCCAAGGTTTTTATTTTAAATTTTTTAAAGGTTTAACGGACTCTTGAGGACTCCCTGTTATGTGCTATGTAGTGTGAACAAAAAATTTACTAATGATAATTTCAAACACAAAAAGAAAATAGCCATCACATTGGCACAAGGAACACTTTCACATCGTCTATTGCCCACATGTTCCTTCCCTACGCCCAAGCTTTTGAAGCAACTGTTAACTGTTAGGCAATTGTTAACTCTTAGAAAAACATAAGTAATGAAATTTAGTTATAATCTACTACTTGACTAAAATATGAACCAATGTGCTCTCATTTCATTTTTTGCTACTGTGCTTTAAAGATGTTGGTGTTAAAATTTAAAGGTAGAACAGAGTCTATTCCTCTCACCGCACCATCCCCCCCCCCCCACACACACACACACACTGGGCAATGAACAGAAAATTCTCACCAGTAAAATTAGAGAAACAGGTGTGTGTGAATTCAAGGAGTCTAGTTATTAGACTTTTAGACACTCCATTAGAGTGCAGAGCTCTGTTACTTTAGAAATATACTAGGCAACACCAATGGTTCAGTGAGTAGGGCGCTAGCCCCACATACCAAGGGTGGTGGGTTCAAACCCAGCCCCAGCCAAACTCAACAACAACCAAAAAAAATAGCTGGGTGTTGTGGCAGGTGCCTGTGGTCCCAGGTACTTGGGAGGCTATCTACTGAGGGCAATAGTCTTACTTACAATAAAGTAAGACTCTGTCTCTAAACACAAACAAACAATAACAACAAAATAAAATTTAGGGATTATCTGGAAAAAACTGTGATCTCTGATTTTAAGTAAAGACACCTTCACATCCTGCGTCTGTTTCTGGGTCACTCTGCACTCCCTTGAAGCAAGATGGGAAACTTTCTCAGGTAGCAGCAAGGAAGGATTTTTATCAGTAGTCCTCAAACTCCTCCTGGGCTCCTTATAGCAAGTTACTGATTTATTTGTAAGAGGTTCCCAGGTGAGGCCTTTGCAGCCAGCTACACAGTTGGTGTGGTTCAGAGGAACTGAGACACAGGTCCCAAATTAGATTTTATTAGTGAGGGAGGCAGACTACTGCGAGATGGCTACATAAGAACAGAGTGGTGCTCAACATGGGGTCCTCTTTGCAATTTTTCAGGTTCAATTTGTAGGGGAAGGGTAGTTTCTTGGAAATCGCTGGCCAGGTCCCAAACTCCACCTCAGAAGCACTTTCCCTCTTCAACAGGCTAAACTCCACCCCTATGAGCTTTACTGAATCAGTAGGATATGTTGTTGCAGGAAGACAAGGCCCAATGGAGAGAAGGAGCACTCAAACACCACGTTTATAAGTGGAAGGGCTTTATTCATCAGCTGGGAGCTTACCCCATAGAAGAATTCCAAATGGCTCTACTCCCAGACTGGCTTGGTCTTTCCCTTTTTATGGACAGTCAAAAAGTTCTATCCCACAGCTACTCTTCTCATTGGCCAGTATGAATCAAGTGGGAGATGCTATTACAGCCCCTACAGAACTACAGGATTTCACAGAATTTGAAAATTTCCAAGTTTTAGGAAGTTAAGTTTACAAATTCCCAAGAGCTGAGTCACCATGGAGAGGACCCTGCAGGTGTATTCTTGTGGTCTCCTTGAGAAGACCTCTCTCACCCTTCTCAGGTATCCTCTCTCAATGTAAGTCTAGATTCTAAGGGAAGCTGCCTTTGGAACCAGGTCAAAGGCCCCTTCTTGGTTAATCTGAATAAACCTGTCTTGATCTTTGAGCCACACTATGTCTGTCCTTTCCTTACATTTAGTCATTCACAAAATCAAAATTAAAATATTAAAGTTCACAACTTACAGTTTCAAAAATTAAATCTAATTAAATTTCCAGAATTAAATATGCAAAGTTAAACTAAATTTTAAAGATTTAGATTTTAAAATATTGAAATTCAGTTTTAAAATATCAAAACTAAAAAACTTAATTATGTATAAAAATGAAATTTATAAACTTTAAAAGGTGAGTCATCCCTCAGCCAGCGTCGTACCCAGGTCTCTTGTTTAGAATGCTGTATTGATCACTAGAACATGGAATTTTCCCCAAAATTGTTCTGTAAAATTCCCAGAAGAGTCAGCATCAAACCTGCCTTTTTGGTGTCTCAGCAAGGCATTCGCTCATTCTACCACCTAAGTTGTACCTGGTGGATCTGCCTCTTCCGGCTCTGCCTCTCCAACTCAGGAGCAATGACTGGGTACCCCACATCTTGCATTCTGTTCTCCCTCTCTGAAACTTGTTTCTGATCAGACGGCTCACTAATGACAAAATAATATTCTTGAAATATAAACAAAAATCCAATTAATGGTTAGAAATAGAGGAAAATTGGATTCGAACTTAAAAAGAGATCAAAAGAGTTTGAATGATTCTCTATATTTGCTTTTCTGTGCCATGAAAATGTGTGGATTTCTTTGTTTTAACAAGCCATATTTCTGAGTATCACAGACTACTTAGGTAGGCATGTAGACTTTTCCTAGAATAGAAATGATCATTAGTGAGAGTCTAATTTAGATTCCTGCTAAAGGTGATAAAGGCAGCTCATTTATTTTTCCTGGTAAAGAAGTCTATTTCATTGTTTCAAAGTCTTCTCATGACCCTAAAGATGGAGCCAAATGATGGGATTCAAATGATGACAATGGGGCAGGCAAAATTAGAAAGGCTATTTTTCAAGTAACATGCAATCCATTCTTTGGGGGAAAAATTATATTTTTCAGTGAAGCAAAAATGAACTGTTTCATTACTTATTATTAGCAGCTGATAGGTGTAGGAGGATTACTTGACAGCTTGATTTTTTAATATCTGGAAATGAAAATTAAGCATCTTTCTAATAATGATGTGCTTACAAATGTATTTTCATAACCACTTCCTATTAGAGCTATTGTTATCTCTGGAAGCTGATGAAGACAAAGATGAGAGACCAAGCCTGCGGCCTCATACTCAGAAAGACAACAGCACCCAAATACTGTTCCTATCTATCCTTTGCTAATTCATTATATTCATTATCCTCCTACAAAGCCTTAACTTACCAATAACTTAAAACTTGCTGATTTTACCCTGGGTTTCTTTTTGAATTTGGAATTTGTCCAACAAACTAGTTAAGTGCTAGATCTCTAGTATTGTACGTGCATTTGAAACCCAATCTCAGCATTTAACCTAGAGTTTAGAGAATTATTTAGTATCTTTCCAATTTTTAGTTATTTGTGAATTAAAGGTAGTAGTATCAATGTCTTAGGATTGGTTTGAGAAGCAAATTAGTTTAATAAATTCAGAGCATAGTCAGTACCTGGTTGTTATCACTAATTGTGTTAGGGTGGACCAGGGAATTAGTAAATCAACATGTAGATTTTTGTGCGTGTGCATTTCTAGTTGTCTGAATTTCCTGGTGCAAAACTCTTTAATGCTGCTTAGTATTTTCCATGCCCTGTAATAAATTTTTTATTTTTGCTTTTCACAACCAAGCCACAATGTAAGTAATCTCCATAACACAAGTAAGAAAACAGAAGCATAGAAAAGTGAAACTTTCTATCCAAAGGCAGTAGCCTGTAAGTGGCAAGCTAGAATTTGAACAAAGACAGTCTACTCTAGAGAATTCTCCTGACACCACAATATCCACTGCACTGTGTGCTTATTACAACCTGACAGAGATCAGGTAGAGCCACCAACATGTACTAAATTTAATCCCAATTTAGAATTAGAGAAAAGAAAATCATACTGAGATGAAATACCTCCACAAAGCTTCAAAGAAAAACTGCATCAAAGGCTAGGTTAAACTCTGGTGTACCAGAGCCTTGAGATTTTTGCACTTCTTTGAAAAGCTTGCCCTTGATTTGTACCTAAGAAATGGGAACTGACTTCTCCAAACCCCATGTCACAAGCGGTTGGTTGAATTCAAGGACACCTTTCCTACATTTGTTTTGCTTTCTCTGAAAATCTTTATGCTAATAATATTTTGCTAAATATTATTAGACTCTTAGTGTCACAGCAAAATGCTACTGTAACTTTGTATTTTACCTCAGAAATTACAAGTTTAATTATGATAATGAGTGAATGCTTTCTCTCAGCACTCTGAAAATTTTATTTCTTTGCTTTGACTTCTTAAAGATTATAGGTACTTTTATTACTATTTTATGGGTAAAATCAGCACAGCAAGCTAAGTGACTTGATAGAACAAGTAAATCTAAAAAATATTATCAACCCTGACTTTTCTATACCTGAAAGAGGATGATAAATATTAGTCCATGTGCCTTGGTTTTAACCCTCATATATATCCGAGAGACATTTGGAAATACCTACTCAATCTGTCTTTATTTTGTTATCAAAATTTGTCCTCCATAATAATTAGAAAGAATGTTATATATAGTTTGAATCAAAATATATCCTCAAGGACTAATACCTATTTTTATTAGATTAAACAAAATATTTTTAATGCCCAAATATTTAATTCTATCAGACTAAATTTTCTGACCACATATTTATTTTTTGCTTATATTTAACTCAACCAACCTATAGTACTAAAAATAGAGTATTATATAAGCATTCTGTTGATTTTTTTTCAAATAATCTCTTTTGAAAAGATGTATAGTTAAGGTAATTGATATTTTAATGACCTTCATTTGATAATTATATATTGTTTATAATTATCTAAAGATCACATATACCACCAAAACAAGTATAACTATTATATATCAATAAAATAATTATAATAAAATAAAATACAGAAGAAAAAAATTGTTGAGACTTAATAAAGTGAGCTTTATCAACAGTGTTTTAAAATCTTTTTTTCTTCCAGTCTGAGATCTCAAACTTGCTATCAGAAGGGTGACTAGGTTGAAACTTATTACTGCTTTGACAGTGCAACTCATTCTTGTTACATGGCCAGACAGAACTATTACTTGCAGAGAAAATTAAAATAATCAAGCTAATTATTTTATTTGACTGCTCATACTTACATATGCCTTCATAATTACTTAGGACTTCAGCATTTCCTCAGAACCCACTCCTAAACTCTCTGCATTCCTCAATAACCACCACAAATCTCACAAAAGTGGTCACCAAGAACAAGATGCTTTTCTGTATTTATATGATCAATCATTTTGGTTAAATAACATTATTGGTTATATCACAAGTATATAAAAACAAGTATTGTTTTTAGTAAATCAGTTCCTTCCTACAGAACTTTATTTATTAATTGAGTCATATTTTTCTACCTAGCTTTAACTTAGGAAGTTATTACTAGGTATAAAAAAAGCTAGGTAAAAAAATATGATTACTAATAACTTACTAGGTATATAAAGCTTCACACATAAATATGTGCCATCTCATCATCACCAAATGCATCAGGTAATCCAACTTTATTCCACCCTTAGAGTTGTTTCAGAGCTCAAGTGAGAATTAGAGATTAAAAATTACTTCTTCTGGGCAGCGCCTGTGGCTCTAAGGAGTAGGGTGCTGGTCCCATATACCATAGGTGGTGGGTTCAAACATGGTCCTGGCCAAAAACTGCAAAAAAAAAAGTGTTCCCTTCTCTCCACATCCACACCAGCATCTGCAGTTTTGAGATTTTGTGATATGGGCCATTCTCACTGGAGTTAGATGGTATCTCAGGGTGGTTTTGATTTGCATTTCTCTAATAATTAGGGATGATGAGCATTTTTTCATATGTTTGTTAGCCATTCATCTGTCTTCTTTAGAGAAGGTTCTATTCATGTCTCT
>CAUYON010041122.1:0-29778 GCA_963573935.1 Arctocebus calabarensis
AGAACGTTTCCACTGTTGCTCGGAGGACACACACAGTGGGATTCAGAATTCCTGGAGAATTGCCTTTGTGAGAAGCTGGAAGTATTTCTTTAAATTCCGTCTCTTAGTTTTTCAAAGAAACATCAAGAAACCATGAACAACATTAGTAATGAAGAGTTTGATTGCCACTTGCTTGATGAAGGTTTTACTGCCAAGGATATTCTGGACCAAAAAAATCAATGAAGTTTCCTCTTCTGATGTAAAGGATGCCTTCTATGTAGCAGACCTCAGAGATGTTCTGAAGAAATACTGAATATGGCTAAAAGCTCTTCCTCGTGTCGCTCCCTTTTATGCAGTCAAATGTAATGACCTTAGAGCCACTGTGCAGACCCTTGCTGCCATTGGTGCAGGATTTGACTGTGCTAATAAGAATGAAATACAATTGGTGCAAAGTCTCGGGGTGCCTCCAGAGTGGATTACCTATGCAAATCCTTATAAACGAGTGTCTCAAATTAAGGAAGCTGTCAATAATGGGGCACAGATGATGACTTTTGTCAGTGAAGTCGAGGTGATTAATGTTGCCAAAGCACATCCAAAGGTTGGTTTTGCAGATTGCCACTGATGATTCCAAAGCAGTCTGTCGACTCAGTGTTAAATTTGGTGCCACACTCAAAACCAGCAGACTTCTTTTGGAACAGGCAAAAGAGCTAAATATTGATGTCACTGGTGTTAGCTTTCACGTAGGAAGTGGCTGTAATGATCCTGAGACCTTCGTGCAGGGAATTTCTGATGCCCACTGTGTCTTTGACATGGAAGCTGAGTTTGGTTTCAGCATGTACCTGCTTGATATTGGTGGTGGCTTCCCTGAATCTGAGGATGTGAAGCTTAAATTTGAAGAGATCACTGCTGTAATCAACCCAGCTTTGGACAAGTACTTTCCATCAGACTCTGGAGTAAGAATCATAACTGAGCCAGGCACCAGCCTTCACACTTGTAGTTAATATCATTGCTAAAATATTGTATTAAAGGAACAGATAGGCTCTGGTGATGAAGATGAGTCCAGTGAACAAACCTTTATGTATTACATAAGTGATGCAGTATATGGATTGTTTAATTGCATCCTTTATGATCATGTTCACATAAAGCCTCTTCTGCAAAAGAGACCTAAACCAGATGAGAAGTATTATTCATCCAACATGAGATGGTCTTGACCAGATAGTTGAGCACTATGACCAGCCAGAAATGCATGTAGGCGACTGGAGGCTCTTTGAAAATATGGGTGCTTACACTATAGCTGCTGCTTCTACTTTCAATGGATTCCAGAGGCCAACTATCTACTATGTGATGTCCGGACCAACATGGCAAATCATGCAGCAAATCCAGGATCCCGACTACCTACCCGAAGTAAAAGAGCAGGATGTTGGCACTCTGCCTGTGTCTTGTGCTTGGGAAAGTGGAATGAAACGTCACCTAGCAACTTGTGCTTCAGCTAGTATTAATGAGTAGATATCATTCTGTAGCTGTTAACTGCGAGATTAGCTTGAATTAAGGGATTTGCGGGGATCATTTAACTTAATTATTGCTAGTTTTGAAATGTCTTTGTAAGAGTAGGGTTGGCACAGATGCAACAATATGTAAGATTAGGAGATGGGGGTCACACTTATCTGTGTTCCTATGGAAACTATTTGAATATTTGTTTTATATAGATTTTTATTCACTTTTCAGACATGCTATGAAAGAACACCCCTCCACTGCTCAGCAAGCATTTGTAGCTTGTACAGTGGCAGAATGGGCCAAAAGCTTAGTGTTGTGATCTGTTGTAAGAATAAAGTATCTTTAAATAAAAAAAAGAAAATGTGGATACAATTTACCAAATGGAACTGGCTGAACTGCAGAATTGTGACTCTCTGAAAGACTCATTCAAGTCAAGCAGCCTTCCTAATTTCCAAGCATCTCCCCTCTGAGACATATCCTAATCTCAGGAACCATGCACTCAAAATGGGAACCATCTTTGGCAGCACTTATGTCTGTGAACAGACATTTTCCAGAATGAAACATCTGAAATCTCCAACCAAATCTAAACTAACTGATGCACACTTGCATCACTTATTACGACTAGCAGTGACAAACATGGAACTGGACATTGACCATCTCATTAGCCAAAAGCAGGCCCATAGTTCCCATTGAAATAGTGGTAAATTTGTTGGCTTAACTTTATTTGTTCTTCATTTTAAATATTGTATTTGTTCTCATTTTGTTTTTTTATTTCAAAATAAGATATGTGCAGTGTGCATAGGAATTTGTTCATAGTTTTTTCTTTAAACTATAGTCTGGCCCGCCAATGGTCTGTGGGACAGTGAACTGGCCGCCTGTTTAAAAAGTTTGAGGACCTCTGAGCTAACCTGTGCAAACAAGCTAAGGAGGCTGACCTGAATGAAGTCATCTGGAAGTTATTCTGCAGCTGTAAGTAGATGATATATTGTGTGCATATGTGTGTGTGTATGTATGTGTGTGTATTGATACACAGGAATAAAATATTCAGAATTAAAATGTTAGTATGAATTAATTATACCTCTATTAGATTTATTTAAATAGTAGCAAAACTTTGATAAATTAAAATCTGAAAAACTCTCCAAAATCCAAAGACATCGTCAAAGAAAAATGGTTAATATCACAATGTTCAATTATCACACAAACCTACCTCTAGGTGTTCCAAGTTATTTGTTCTTTGAACTAGCATATTATCTTTCTGCAAGATATCCCTGTACTTAGCAGTCAGTTCATTGTATTGTTTATTGGCCAGTTCTAGTTCAGACAAAGAGACACTATTATCTACAACTTTTTGGAGAGCAGTAATCTTGAAAATGGCCATTTCCTATGAAAATAAAGATATCCTGAGTTATGTTTGTGTATTTTTTTTTTGGAAGCACTATCCACTTTTGAGAAGAATAACACAAGATAATATAACTAAAACAGATTTTAAAACCATCTAGAAAATATATGATTTCCCATGTAAGTAAAAATTTGGAAGAATGTTAATTTCTTTCATATGAGAAATGATGCCATTTTGAAATTTTCAATCATAATAAAAACAAATTCTTTTATAATTCCTGTCATATTAAAATAAAATTTAATTAATTTGAGAAAGTATAATAAATAGCAGCAAGAAAATATATCATTCAGAATGTATCTCTGGATGGCTTTTCTAAATTTCCTAAGATTAAAAAACAACTTACCTTTTGATAGCTGAATGGCAAAAAGAATTAGTGTTACGATGAGCTGTAGCAGCCCGTATAGCCTAGGGCTAGGAGTGAGAGTTATAAGAAATACCTGTATAGCTCAATAATGGATCACCTTGGTGAAAGAAGCATGGAGAGGGATTTAGATCTCCTAACAAGCATGAGAGCTCAGGAAATGAGAGCAGTGGTGAATTGGCAGTCTCTACACCTGTGGGTTGAGAGCATGTGATCAGTTTATACGAGGCTGGAGGAGAAGGCAGTCGGGAGCATGCGCATTCTATCACTGGATTTGCTTTCTCTGATTCTGTCTCCTCTCCTGCATGCAGAACACCAGCACAGCATCTCTTTGCTGAAGATTACTAAGCTTTGCTAAAGACTAAGATCTATCTATTCTAAGACTGCTTTACTCTAACACTCACTCTCTCTCCTGCTAAAGTAGATAGCCCTCAGGCACCTAAGAGAAATTGTTCCTGAGCAAGGTAGCTTAGCGGTCCACATCCGGAACCTAGTTAAGCCGGCCAAGACCTGGCCAGTCCCAGGCCCCGACAAGCGGTGGAAGCAGTGGGCTGTGACAATAAGTAACCTTTAGAGCTTAGCTATTTCTGCTTCTTATAAATTAGACTAGCTTTGTGACAAAAGGAAACTTTGTTCCCATGAAGGAAACATTATTTGGTGAAAAAAATCTTTTTTCTATTATTGTTCTCTGTAAAAAGTAATGTCAAAGACTTCTCAGTTATTTGCTTCATGTTCTACTCTTCAGCTATAAAACCATTCAAAGATACTTTATTATTAACACCAAAGAGAAATGTCTGAACTTTTAGTTCATTTAATAAGCAAAAATTACACAGAAAAGTGAAGTGGAAAGCTGAGTAAGAAGTGATGAAAGGAATAATCTAATGTACGAAGTAAGAAAAAACTTATAGGTATAATTAATCCTGAAGTATAGTACTGATGGAAAAATATTTGCAGTAGTGTTTCAGATATCATTTTGACAGCTTCTCTCTTCCATCTAAATAAGTACATCCTATTCTACCTTACCTTTGAGATTCAGTTTTACTTTCCTGAGGAGAGATAGTAGTCGACAGGGTACTCTTTTCCTAGCCCTTAAGAATAGTTTTTTCTAGACTTTCCAATTTTGCAAAAAACAAAACACAAATCAAGTTGAATTAGCAGGTCAAAGAGGAAGAAAATTCCATTTTTTTCCTTTGTATTACAAATACTAATTATATTTGTAAAACTCTAATTAGATCCTAAAAAAAATCTAGCACAAAATTAAAAACAAGAATGTTTCTTACATCTCAAAATTTCTTTATTACAGATAAAGAGTTTTACAAATATAATTAGTATTTGTGATACAAGCTAAAAAAATAGCTTTCATTTTATAACAGGTTTCTTGTTGCAGTAAGATTTAGCTTTAAGATCACACTGAAAATGTTTATCAGCAAGATAATATCATCCATTACCACCTTTAAAGTAGATGATAAGGTTCTCAAGTTCATTTTATTTTTACTTTGAATTCTGTGTTCATATGATCCTGACAAAATTCATCATGCAACTGAAGAATTACATGCTTAAAAATAAGCTAAAAAATACAAAGCAAGGTGCGGAGAGTGCGCATGTCATGTACCATTAGCTATATTTGTTTATGTTTGCCAAAAGAAATATTAGAAGGATCAGTTACTATAGGGGTTGGGGCAGAATAAGGTGAAAGGTCCAAGGACAGAGGATTTGTCTCATTAAATCTTTTTAACATGTAAATGTTCTATATATTCGAATTTAATAGAAAAAGAAAAGCAATAATCCCTAAAATTTAAAAAATAAGGAAAATAAATGAGTTTATACATCAAATATATAACATAACCACATGAAAAGGAGAATTATTTCAAGTAACTCTAGGCTATGTTACTTTGCCTACACATTCTCAGCAAGATACATTCCGAAGAAAGTAAGACATATAAGAACACTTTAAACTATTGTTTTTATTTTGTTAATACCATTGTAACTATTGCTATTTTCAAATTAATGTATGCATATTTTAATGTTAATAAACAAGATTTTCAATGTAAAAAAAAAAATACAAGTACAAAATCAAAGAACATTAGTAAAAACCCCATACTATTTATTTACTCTACAATGTTAAATTTGAATTGGAAATAATATGAACTTGTGGTTTAAATATTTGCATTATTTCCTAACTTGTCCACTGAAAGAGACACTAGGAATGACACTCCCAGAGCAATAATGCACAGTGGCCAGTTTTGGTATAAAAATGCTTTTCTCTCTAAAAAGATCCAGGGCTGTTCTTAGAAATGGCTTTATTCTAAGTACAAACACGAAATGTACACCAAAATATTTAGGGTAGAAATGTCTGCAATTTAAATACTGCTACAAAAAAACAGATGAACTAATTATAGCAAAATGTCAGTAAGTGGTATTAATCCAGGTGGTGGGTGTTAGTGACATTTTCCTATCTTTTGCAAATCTGAAAATTTTCATAGCTAAAGCGAAACAAAAAAGGAATAGAAGTACCTTAAATCTTTGCAAACATCCAATTTTTTCACAAACTTCAGCCTCCATTGACAACAACTCATTCTTTTGTTTCCCATTTTCTTTTCTAAGTTGTCGTTCTACTTCTGCTAAGGTTGTATATCGCCGTATGAGTGATTTTTCATTCACTTGCAAAACAGTAATTTTTCTACTATTTTCTGAAAGTGTCTTTCTCATTTCATCTGAATCCATCTGAAGAGCATTGAGCAAATTCTGCACAAAGACAGATATTACTTGCTGAATCTTGCTATCTTAGTTTATACATATTATACGCTGATAAGTGTTTTACTTACATTATATTCTTTTACTTTTATTGTATCTTGTTGGATTTGATCCTCAAGCTTTCTCTTTTCCTCTTTTATTGTATCAGATTCTGTTTTCCAGGTCTCCTTTTCACTAAAAAAATAAAATAAAAGATAGTAAACCTAACAAAATGTTTAACTATAGAAAGAGATATTAGATTATGGGAATTTAAAATTTTCTTAAAACAAGAGACATTATAGCAACTCAGTACCTGAGAACACAAGAAGTTAAAATTCCATTTAAGTAAGATTTAGCCTGAAATTTTTAAAAAACAAATATAAGTTAACAAAGCTTTCATATTATTTTCAATCTTTCCTGAGTCATCACTCTAAAAGGATTACAATAACTGAAGCTGAATTTTATAAACATTTTCTTAAATAGAAAAGAACTAAGAAAATAATCCATACCCCAAATGAATTCTAGATATCAAGTCTCAACACTAATCCTATTGTTAAATTTGAATGTCATTTATAAAATATTTAGAATAGAAACAATATTTGAAATCATCCTTACAAAATTATTTTGGAAAGGACACAAAATTTCAGTTAGAAAGGAGGAGTAAACTGAAGAGATCTGTCATACATCATGGTGTCTACAGCTAATAACAATACATTGTATACTTAAAAACTGCTAAAAGAGTCAATTTTAAATGTTCTCAGCACAAAAAATATGCCTATGAGATAATACACAGGTTAAATAGCTTGATGTAACCACTCCGCAATATAGACATAAACAAAACATCATGCTGTAGAGCATAAATATATACAATTTTACCCTGTCAATTACAAAAGTAACTTAAAAATATGTTAATTTTTTTAAAAGGCATGTAAGTCACTATTGCTTATATAAGAGATAATCCACAATTGCCTGTAAACTGCTTGATATAAACCAATTATGGTGGAATCACTTTCTTTGCCACTGAATGGTTCATATTTAGACATGTGACCCAATTTTAGCAAATAAGATCTGGGTCAAAGTTAGCCATACACCTCTGGGAAAAAAATTCTTATGAAAAAATAAAAATTTAAGTATAAAAATTCTCCTCTTCTTCAATGGACATGGCTCTTTTATCTTTGAACTCAGGCAACTGTGTATAACCATACCTAAACATGACCTGCCCTATAATCAGATTTTCCTTTCTTCTTTCTCCTTTGGTTAAATAACAATCATTCTTAGTGCTGAAATCAAACTACCCATACTATTTAAATCACCTTTGATAAAGTATTCTATTTCCTACTAAGAAATCATGCTATTGATAAAGTTAAGATGGCAGAGATGAGAAGTATGTTAGCTCCTTATGAGCATGTAAGATTACTGATGACATTGCTGATGTAGAATGATGCCCAAAACAACTATCATTTATGACATGTTCACATTTGCCATGCAATCCCCTGAGAATTTTCATCTTTCACATAAGTTTCTCAACATCTCTATAAAAAGGTACTTCTCTAGCACAGAAATTTACAGATAAGGAAGCTGACATTATTTGCTCAAGGTCTTATCACTAGCAAATGTTGAAGTCCAGATTCAAACTCAGGAAGAATGATCCTGGGACATGGATGGGTTTGTAATCATTAACATACACTCTACCAAAAACATTTTCTTGACAGCAGTGGTCAGAGTCAGGGAAAAAAAAAAAAAAAGAAGGGGAAAAGAAAATGGAAGGGAAAAAATGATGTAAGAGGGAAGAATAAAACACAATATATAAATTATTTTTGTTACTTTCACTATGAACTCCAATTATATTTATAAATTTTTGCTAATACCTATACCTTAGATATTCTTTATACAACAAGCTTTGTTGATGACGAATTACTGCGAATTTTCGGTTATAGTCTTCAAGAGAGTCTTCTAAACTTTTTAACTTCTCTTCTTTATTTTCTAGTTCCTAAAAATTGATATAGAAATAAGAATGAAAAAGTCATCAATTTTGACTAGAAAGCATAAATTCATATTCTGACAAGGTTATAGAAAAATATATAAAAAAGAAGTCATCAAATTCCAAAGTAGCACAGATCATTTCTGATAGTTTGGACATTTTAATTTAAAGCATATGGAATGAGGAATTTGCAAAAAAATAAGTAATGTACATTTTTTTATATATGATAGTTGCAGTAAGCACATCAATTACATATACAACAGTTGCTCTAAGCACGAACTTTTTATCAGAATAGTTACAAACTCACCTCCAGTCACTCATTCACATACCTGTTTGTGAATATACACTCTCATACACCACTGAAACTGTACTTTCAAATTACTTCATTTTAAAATGAAACTGAAACTTAAAAAAATTAAGTAACTGATTTGATATCAAAAAATTTATTAGAAATAAACTTAATTAACTATTTACCAAGAACATACACCAGGCTTGCTGCCAGTTACTCTCCATATATGAAGTCTTACAATTAAGTTCATGAATGTCCCTCTGTGTGCTTATGTTGGAAGCTCTGTACAAATAACTCAGTAAGGTTTCATAACCTTGGTATATCAGTGTTTCATAGGTGTGTCTGTGTCAACAAGTGGGAGTGTCTTGCTGAGTATTCCTTACTGTTGCATGTATTTGCATGCCTTCATGAGAATGTCTGATTACAGTAATGAACAAAAAAAGTAAATTTCTTATTAAACTTGGCAAGTGAAATCAGGGATATGTTAGTTTAGGAGATAATACCATGAAGCAAATGGTAGTGTAGAAATGGGTTAAATGCTTTTCTGAGGGGAGAGAAAGTGTCACTGATGAAGAGAGGTCAGGGTGGCCAGTAACGAGGAGGACTGGCTAAAACATTGCAAAAATTCATTCAGTTGTGTGTCAAAATTATCGGCTGACTATGAGAAGCATGGCAGAAAAATAAACACTGATAGACAATTACGAAAATCTCAACCAAAAATCATGGCATGAGAGAAGTTCTTGTATCACAACACTGTACCAGCTCCCTCTGTGAGCGAATTTTTAGCCAGTGAATGAAATAAATGTATGGGAATACCCTCCCTACTCACCCGATATGGCCCCCAATGACTGTTTTATTTACCCAAAGACAAATGAAAATTGAAAAGACATTTTGATGACATTGGACATCAAGAATGATACAACAACAGTTTTGATGGCCATTCTAGAAAAAGAGTTCCAAAACTGCTTAGAAGGGTGGACTAGGTGCCAGTGTAGGTACATAGCTTCTGAAGGCAAGTACTTTAAGGGTGACTATAGGAAGTGATATTCAGCAATGAGGTATGTAACACCATCTAGGATAGTCCGTGAACTTAATTGTTGAACATTGCAAGCAGATTCAAAATTTGAGGTACAGTATATCTGACTCCAAAGGTTTTGCCATGTCTATCTCTCTATCCTGCTTTAGGATTGAGAGTCTAAGTATCTGTTTTGCCACTTTGGACAGATCTTCAAACTTCCATTAGTTGCTTTCTAATTCATAATGGTTCTCATGTTTTTATTTGAAGATGAAAAAACATGAACCTTATCTCAAACAATATAACAATGTCTAGTGTCATTAGTTGCTGGCAGCATCCCTATATTTCAAGATAATAAGGGAAATCAAAAGAGTGCTAAAAAAAAAATTTAAAAATAATGATATAACATGAATTATAAAGCAATATTCTAACCTGACCTGAAATAACGTATAAATTCTAATGTTCTGAAAAAGATTAATGTAATTTCCAAATACAAAAACAGGTATTTCATTATCATAACTCAAGTACTTTCACCAATGGATCATCTAGCAGAAGGAAAGAGGAATACTTATAATCAAAAACATATTTCAATTGACTCTTAAATTATTTAATAATACATTTTTGTAATCGTATTTGTAGTATATGTGATGAGTATTTAAACTCCAAATCAAGTAATAAAAAAATCTCTCATTAAGCCATTTGTATGAGGTTGAACAATTAAGTTCACAAACTCAATTCTAGAAAAAGTGCCTCACATCTCAATGCTGAGTATCACTACCATCACCTCCAAGCTACTCTCCATGGCCATCTAGTGACCACAGTTATATTCAACAATCAGGTACGTAGCACTTTCCGTTATCCTAGAATTTTTCTAGGACAATTTCATGAACTGAACTCTCAGACTTTTTATGACAAAAGTTCTGATGGCCATTCCAGAAAAAGAGTCCAATACTGCTTTGAAGGGTGCACTAGGTGCTAGCATCAGTGGATAGCTTCCCAAGGGGAGTGCCTTAGTGACCACACTTATATTAAGCAATGAGGCATATAGCACTTTTTCTAGGATGTGTTCGCAAACATACTTGTGTGATTTGTAATGATCGTGACAACAAAAATAAGAAACAAACACAGGGCATAGTACCCTTTCTTATTTGCTGATGGATTAACTAACCCCTTATAGGGTAAAAGGAAGAAGTGGCTTAACACCTTTTCCTTGTGGCTAATATAAAAAAGAGAATAATTCTCATCATAATTTTAAAAAGCTATGTCAGAGTTTGTTCCCTTGAATTGTTTTCCAAACAACAGTAAATTAAAATGCTCATGTTATTTACGCATTATTACTTTAGTAGTCATGCCTGTTCTACATGTAAACCATATATTTCATATGAATAGCATACAAGAGAACAAGACGTGTAAACATACTTTTCATGCAGATGAATGGAAAGGACCAAATTCTCTTGTAACATCCCATCTGACATCAAAATCCATTAATAATAGACATTAATAATAGACATCACTATTATAATTCTGAAAACTCAAAGAAATACATGAAGACTACATTAAGAAATATACTATCAATGACTTTTGTTATTCACATGTAAAATTTAATACCTGTAGGAGATGTATTAAATATTCATTCTGAGAATTAATAATATTGGCACTAGATGGTGTTATCCCATCAGGTAAATCTACTCCTTTAAATACAACGTTTGGTCCTTGTGATTGTCGTAAAAGACTGGTTTCTTTTTCAAGATGATCTATCTGGAAATAAACAATACAGCAGTGAGAATCACATCTACTACACTCGAAGAAAGACAAACTGTAAGGCTGTAAATTATATTTCATGCCTTCTCTAGTCAATATTTTTAAAAATAGATTTGGGAATGCCCTGCCAGGAATTAATTAAACCTTACTTTAACTTCTACTTATAAATGCCTAGGTATTAGACTTAGAATTTTTGTGTTATGTTTACATTATAGGGTACTTATTTTTCCACTATATTTTATTTAAAAAATCAAAACAGTTTTTTTAATATTGAAAAATTCAAGAGATGTTTTATCAGAAAGCAGTCTTTAAAAGTTTTTCCGAAGAGATCTATGGTCTTATGCTTTGCATTTTCTTTCATTTAATAAAGTTCTCACCTTTAAATTTGCTTTTGCCAACTGCTGCAAATAATCTATAGCTTCTTTCCGAGATTCCCGGAGCTCCTGTCTTAATTCTTCATTCCTTCCAGTAAGTTGATCAACTTGAGCTTTCAAATGCAGACTGGCATCAAAGATTCCTTCTGCATTCTTTGATTCTATAGCCTAGTATAATTATGTTATATATTAGAAACAGAAGGAAAAACTGTAAAAATCATGGTTAAAAGAAACCTGCCTTAAATAAAATTGATATTTAAGCATTTTTCTGTTCCCACTGCCATGAATAATAAAATATAGAACAATTCAAATTATTTGCAAATTTAGAAAACTTTACATTACTAAGAATGGTAATAACTTCATTGTAATAACTAACAAATATCTGTTAATCTCAGTAGAATGGTAGATTAGAAAAATGACTAAACAGTAATATAAATTTGGGCAAGTGACCAAAATTCTTTATATGCACTTTAGTTTCTTTGTTTCTAAAAAAAGAGAAAACATTAGCTCTGCCTACTAAGCAGGGGTCTTTGTACAGTCAAAATGAGGTAATTTATATGTAAATGCTTTTAAATTATGTAGTATCTGAATTTAAAGCATGAACAAAGGAATAAAATAGCTACTAATTTCAAGTAAGTGAATTTATCAGTGCTTCCTCTCCACAGCTGAAGCACACATGAAAACAAAGGCAAGGTATGATTAACACCATATTATCCAAGAGTAATGAATAAACAAAAATAACATTAAATATTAAAATATCAAAGTGGCTTCAGTGGCCCTAATACTCTTAAGAATGACATAAATACACATGTACCATGTACACACCTACATAATATTTGTACATAAATTATTTGTACTTCAGAAGAATTGTATGGAACAAAACTGTTAAATGCAAACTAAAGGTTCAGAAATGAAGGCAGAAGACCAATAAGGTAAAATGGGTAAAACCAAAGGTAATCTACCCAAGAGGGTAATCTGGAGTTTAACTCTAGGCAATAGATTTATAAAAGCCTTCACTTTTGTTTTTTATTTTATTTCTTGATGTACTACATATGTTGAACCAACCTGGTAACCCATAATTTTTTTGATGTGTCATTGAATTCTGTTTGCTAGGATGTTACTGAATATTCTCGCATTGATATTTATTAATGATATTGGTCTATAGTTTTCTTTCTTTCTTGGATCCTTTCCTGATTTGGAGATGAAGGTGATATTTGCTTCATAGAATATGTTGGGGAGGATTCCTTCTTTTTCTGTGTTTTGGAAAAGGTTATGTAATATAGGTACTAGGTTTCTCTTTGAAGGTTTGGTAGAATTCTGATGTGAAGCCATCTGGTCTCAGACTTTTCCTTTTGGGGAGATTTTGTATAGTTGACACTACTTCTGTGCTTGATATAGGCCTATTCAAAATGTCTAATTCTTTCAGGTTGAGTCTAAGAAAGTGGCATGTTTCCAAATATTAGCATATTTCCTCCAGATTTTTATATTTCTGAAAATAGTTTTTTGTATAAATCATTGAGGATTTTTTGAATTTCTGTGGTATCTGTTGCTATTTCACCTTGATCATTTCTGACTGATACTAGAGGTTTTACTTTTCTGTTTCTGGTTCAGCTAGTCAAAGATTTATCAATTTTATTAATCTTTACAAAGAACGAACTTTTTGTTTCGTTGATCTATTGAATGCTTCTTTTGTTTTCAATTTCACTTAATTCTGCTCTAATTTTGGCCGTTCCTTTTCTTTTTTTTTATTAAATCATAGCTGTATACATTAATGCAATCATGGGGTAAAATGTGCTGGTTATATATACAATATGAAAAATTTTCATCAAACTGGTTAACATAGCCTTCACCGCATTTTCTTATTGTGTTAAGACATTTATATTCTACATTTAGTAAATTTTACATGTACATTTGTTAAAAAAAAAAAAAAGACTCTTTGGACTTGTGGCTGCTGCTCCAGCAGACCTGTCCTCTGTGCAAATTCAACGTCCTAGGGAACTACTACTCAGATGGTTATTTCTTTTCTTCGGCTAGGTTTGGTGTTGGATTTTTCTTCCTTTTCCAGTTGCTTGAGGATGATGCATTAGGTTGCTGAGTTCCTCTCTTTCTGTTTTCTTGAAGGCTACTAATGCTATAAATTTCCCTCTTAGGACTGCCCTTGCAGTATCCTACAGTGTCTTCATTATCATTTTGTTCCAAAAAACTGACAATTTCCTTCTTTTTTCTTTTATTATTAAATCATGGCTGGCTACATTAGTGCAATCAAGAGGTACAATGTGCTGGTTTCATATACAATCTGAAATATTTTCATCAAACTGTTTAACATAGCCTTCATGGCATTTTCTTTGTTATTGTATGAAGACACTTGTATTCTGCATTTAGTAAGTTTTGCCTGTACCCTTCTAAGATGCACCATAGGTGTGGCCCCACAATTCACCCTCCCTCCACCCCAACCTTCCCCCTTCCCTCCCCTCCCCTCATATTCTTGTGCTATAGTTGGGTTATAGCCTTCATATGAAAGCTATAAATTAGCTTCATAGTAGGGCTGAGTGCATTGGATAACTTTTTCTTCCATTCTTCAGATACTTTGCTAAGAATATGTTCCACCTCTATCCATGTAAACACGAAACAGGTAAAGTCTCTATCTTCTTTAAGCTGCATGGTATTCCATGGTATTCGTGTACCACGATTTATTAATCCATTCGTGGGTCGATGGGCACTTGGGCTTCTTCTATGACTTAGCAATTATGAATTAGGCTGCAATAAACATTCTGGTACAGATGTCTTTGTTATAATGTGACTTTTGGTCTTCTGGGTATATACCTAATAAAGGAATTATAGGATTGAATAGCAGGTCTATTTTTAGATCTCTAAGTATTCTCCAAACTTCCTTCCAAAGGAACGTATTAGTATGCATCCCACCAGCAGTGTAGAAGTGTTCCCTTTTTTCCACATCCACGCCACCATCTCTGGTTTGGGGACTTTAGTATGTGGGCTAATCTTACTGGAGTTAGGAGATACCTCAAAGTAGATTTGATTTGCATTTCTCTGATGATTAAGGATGGTGAGCATTTTTTCATGTGTCTGTACGACCTGCACCTATCTTCTTCAGAGAAGTTTCTCTTCAAATCTTTTGCCCATCCTGAGATGGGATCACTTGTTCTTTTGTTGCTAATATGTTTGAGTTCTCTGTGTATTCTGGTTATTAAACCATTGTCAGAGGCATAGCCTGCAAATATTTTGTCCCATTCTGAGGGCTATCTGCTTGCTATACTTACTGTGTTCTTAACAGTGCAGAAGCTTTTTAGTTTGAACAGGTTCCAGTAGTGTATTTCTGATACTGCTTCAATTGCCTGGGGAGTCCTCCTCATAAAATATACACCCAAGCCGATTCCTTCAAGCATTTTCCCTGAACTTCCTTCTACTATTTTTATAGTTTCATGTCTTAAGTTTAGATCTTTAATCCAGTGAGAGTCTATCTTAGTTAATGGTGAAAGGTGTGGGTCCAGTTTCAGTTTTCTACAGGTTGTCAGCCAGTTCACCCAGCACCATTTGTTAAATAGGGAGTCTTTTCCCCACTGAATGTTTTTAATTGGCTTGTGAAAAATCAAAGAATGGTAAGTAGCTGGATTCATCTCTTGGTTCTCTATTTTGTTCCAAATATCTACCTCTCTGTTTTTGTGCCAGTACCATGCTGTTTTGATCACTATCGATTTATAGTACAGTCTTAGGTCTGGTAGCATGATTCCTCCTGCTTTGTTTTTATTTCTGAATAATATCTTGGCTAGTTGAAGTTTTTTCTGATTACATTATTTTTTCAAGATCTTTAATATATGACAATGGAGCTTTAATGGGAATTGCATTAAAATTATATATTGCTTTGGGTAGTACAGACATTTTAACAATGTTAGTTCTTTTCCACCTTAAGCATGGTATGTTTTTCCATTTGTTAACATTCTCAGGAACTTCTTTTCTTAAAGTTTCATAGTTCTCTTTATAGATATCTTTAATGTCCTTTGTTAGGTAAACTCCCAAATATTTCATCTTCATTGGCACTACTGTGAAAGAAATAAGAGTCCTTAACTGTTTTTTTTGGTTTGGCTATTGTTGGTATATATAAAGGCTACAGATTTATGGGTGTTGATTCTGTAGCCTGAGATATTGCTGTATTTTGATCACTTCTAAAAGTTTTGTAGTAGAATCCCTGGTGTTTTGCAGATATACAATCATATCATCTGTAAAGAGTGAAAGTTTGATCTCTTCTAATCCTATGTGGATACCCTTGATCGCCTTTTCTTCCCTAATTGCAATGGCTAAAACTTCCATTACAACGTTAAAGAGCAATGGAAACAAAGGGCAACCTTGCCTGGTTCCTGATCTAAGTGGAAATGATTTCAATTTAACTCCATTCAATATGATATTGGCTTTGGGTTTGCTATAGATGGCCTCTATCAGTTTAAGAAATGTCCCTTCTATACCAATTTTCTTAAGTGTTCTGATCATGAAGGGATGCTGGATATTATCAAAAGCTTTTTCTGCATCAAGTGAGAGGAGCATATGCTCTTTGTTTTTTAATTTGTTTATGTGCTGAATTACAATTATCGATTTATGCATACTGAACCAGTCTTTAGACCCTGGCATAAAGCCTTGGTCATGGTATATAATTTGTTTGATTGTTGTTGGATTCTGTTTGTTAGGCTCTTATTGAATATTTTTGCAACAATATTCATTAGTTGGTTATTGGTCTAGAATTTTCTTTTCTTCTTGGGTCATTCCCTGGTTTAGGGATCAAGGTGATGTTTGCTTCATAGAATGTGTTGGTAGTATTCCTTCTTTTTCTATACTTTGGAAAAAGTTTAGTAATATAAGTACTAGTTCTTTAAAGGTTTTGTAGAATTCTGATGTGAAGCCATCTGGTCCTGGGCTTTTCTTTTTGGGGAGATTTTATATAGTTGATGCTATTTCAGAACTTGATACCGGCCTGTTCAACATTTCCGCTTTGTTCTGACTAAGTCTTGGTAGGTGGTGTGCTTCCAAGTATTGGTCAATTTGCTTCAGATTTTCATGTTTCTGAGAATAAAGTTTCTTTAATATTCATTCAGAATTTTTTTAATTTCTAAGGGGTCTGTTGTTAATGAAATTAGAGATTTTATTCTTTTTTTCCTGGGTAGGTCAGCCAAAGGTTTATCTATTTTATTGACCTTTTCAAAAAACCAACTTTTTCATTTAGTCATCTCTTGTATAATTCTTTTGTTTTCAGTTTCATTTAATTGTGCTCTAATTTATGTTATTTCTTTTCTTATGCTGGTTTGGGGTTGGAATGTTCTTCCTTTTCCAGTTGCTTGAGATGTCCCCTTAATTATTAACTTCCTTTCTTTCCATTTTCTTGAAGAAGGCTTGCAGTGCTATAAATTTCCCCGTTAGGACTGCCTTTGCAGTATCCCAGATATTCTGATAATTCATGTCTTGTCATTTTGTTCCAAAAATTTGGTAAATTCCTTCTTAATCTCGTCTATGACCCATCTATCCTTCAGCATAAGGTTATTTAGCTTCCATGTTTTTGTATGATTATGCAGATTCCTCCTTGTTTGAGTTCAACTTTTATTCCATAATGGTCTGAGAAGATCAGACCAAGGAATAATTTCTATTTTTTTTAAATTTGCTGAGGTTAGACTTGTGAGCTAGGATGTGATCAATTTTGGAGTATGTTCCGTGGGTTGATAAGAAGAATGTGTATTCAGTTTTATTGGGATGAAATGTTCTGTAGATGTCTGTTAAATCCAGATGTTAAATAGTTAAGTTTAAATCTAAAATTTCTTTGGTTAGCTTCTTTTCGGAGGATCTATCCAACAGTGCTAAAGGGGTGTTATAATCTCCGACTAATATGGAGCTGGTGGAAATCAAGTTGCTCATGTCTGTTAGTTTCTCTTATAAATTGAGGCGCATTCTGGTTGGGTGCATAAATATTAAAATTGAAATCTCATCATATTGGGTGTTACCTTTAATAAATATGAAGTGTCCATCCTTAACCTTCCTTATTTTGGTTGGTTTAAAGCCTATTGTATCTGCAAATAGGATTGCAACACCTGCTTTTTTTGTTTTCCATTTGCCTGGAATACAGATGACCATCCCTTCACCTTGAGTCTATATTTATCTTTTAAGGTAACATGAGATTCTTGTATTCAGCAGATATCTGGCCTTTTTGTACACAGCCAGCCCAACCTGTGCCTCTTTAGAGGACAATTTAAACCATTCACATTAATTGAGAATATTTATAAGCCTTTCAAAAGTTGGGTGGACATTTTTAATCCTTTCCTGACTATGGAAGTTGGAATTTGATCAAAAGTTTCTCAATGAGTTTACTTTTATGGTGGAGGATTACTCTGGTCATTATGGAAGATAGGTCTGCAAATATCCTGGAGAGCTGTTTCAGTTATGGCAAATGTCAACGTGTGGATGTCATTAAAGTATTTAATTTCTCCATCATAAATGAAACTCAGTTTAGCTGGATACAGGATCCTGGTTTGAAAGTTATTTTGTTTTAGGAGGTTAAAAGTCGATGACCAACCTCTTCTAGCCAGAAAGGTTTCAGCAGAGATCTGCAGTTATTCTAATATTCTTCCCCTTGTAGGTTATGGTTTTAAAGTTCTGGCTGCTTTCAGAATTTTCTTCTTCATATTAACTTTAGTAAAATTGATTATGATGTGCCTGGGGGATGTCTTATTCAGATTGAGTCATGCTGGAGTTCTGAAACTGTCTGCAATCTGAATTTAAGAATCTCTTGGCATGTCTGGAAAGTTCATAAACTCATGAAGAGACTCTGTGCCTTGTGAAGCCATTTCATCATTTTTGGGGATTCCTATTAGGTGACTGTTGGTTTTCTTCGAATTATGCTGGACCTAAGAGAGTGATCTATTTTTTGTCCTCCATTTCTCTTTCTCTTTGAAAATTTGGGAGTGTTTGAAAGCTTTGTCTTCCATGTCAGAAATCCTTTCTTCTGTTTGCTCCATTCTGTTACTGAGGGATTCTACTGTATTTCTCAGATCTTTGAGGATTGCAACTTCTTGTCTCAATGTGTCAAAATCTTTGGTCATTTTGTCTTTGAATTCGTTGAGTTCTTGAGACATCTTTTGGATTAATGCTTGAAATTCTAATTCCATCTTTTCCTCCATTTTGCTGTTCTTATTTGTTATCCATTCCCTGAATTCAATTTCTGACATCTCAACCATTTGCTTATGCAAGGGATCTTGTGCTATATTGCCTTGTCATTCCTTGGGGAAGTTGATCTACTCTGATTATTCATATTGCCAGAGTTTTTCTGTTGATTCCGCCTCATGATTGTTTTTCACCGTTGCCTCTGACTGTCCTCAGAATTGGGGAGGTGTCTCTCCAAGATTAGACCCTGGTGAGATCACTTTGTTGTTGCTGGATCTTTATAGGGAGTGACCCTGTGTAGCTCCTCTGGGACTGCCCCAGCTAGGGAGTTCTGGCTGTGGGAGCAGCTCCAGAGTGTGGCACACCTAGATCCAGCAGCAGGACGTGGGCTGGTGCACATCGTTCTGGGAGTGCCCTGCACCCGGTGGCCTTTGCAAAGGGAGCCCATGCCTCCAACAGTCTCCTGCTGGGAGGAGGGTTCTGGCCAGATGGGTGGGGCCGGTGTGGAGGCAGAGAGGGTACAGGAGGACGTGGGTTGTGTGGTTCTCAGAGTTCCTGGCCCGGGAGGGCAGGCAGAGGCCTGTCGTGTTCCCAGCGGAATCCCTCACTGGTGTAAGTATTGGTTAGAGGCCCGGCCGGGGGCGGCACAGAGTTATACTGGGTCCCAGCAGAGTCCCTGGCCACGGCAGGTGGCGGACTGAGGCTCAGTGGAGTCCCTGGCCAAAGGGCTGATGGGGTGTTTGCGTGGCCCCCGAGTGTCTTACCTGGCAAGCTACCTGGTCCGGCAGACAGGGAGTGTGGGCGCTGCTCAAACCCTCCTCCCTCAGTCTCAGCAGGGGTCAGGCTTCTGGTTTGTCAGGTAAGGGGAAAGGGTATGCGGGAAGTTCAGAATGGCAGAAGACTTCAGTTCAATTTTTCTGCCTGAAGCTTGGTTTCTTAGAGTCGTAGCTTGCCTCAGCTGAGGTGACCTGCAGTTATCACTTGTCTCTCTTCGGCTGGGCTCCCAGTCTTCGGCTCAATTGGGCAGCTTCTGAACGCTATCCTTACTTTTGGACAGGAGCCTCTGTCGGAAGGTGCTTCCATTTGGCCATCTTGCCCCTCCCCTCCACAATGTATTTTTTTTTGCTGTGTCTTATATACCTGCTCCTAGCTTGACAGAGGCTCCCACTACTCTTCTCGCATCCAAATTTAGACGCTGCTCAGTGGGTCCCCATGAAGCTGCCGCCACCACTGCACCTCCTGGAGCTGTGGCGTTGTGTTTCTCCAGCAGCCGCGGGAGGCACAATCCTGGTGCCTTTGGCTCGGTCTGTAGCCCAGTTGGGTGCTAGCAGCAGCCGCCCCATGCATCCTGGTGACCAGGGCCAGCACATACTGGCACTGGGAGTCTGCTCCTGGTGGCGCAGCGCAGCAACCCCACGATTTCCTTCTTAATCTTGTCTTTTTCCCAACTATCATTCAGCCTAAGTTTCCATGACTTTGTTTGAGTATGGGCAGTCCAAATGCCCATCAACCCATGAATGGATTAACAAATTGTTGTACCTGTTACTATGGAATACTATGCAGCCATAAAAAAGACTTTACATCTTTTATGTTCACATGGATGGAGCTGGAACATATTCTTCTTAGTAAAGTATCCAATGGACTCAATACTATTATGAAACCAATATATAATCACTTATATATTCATACAAATGATAAAACACAATGAAGCTCAGAAAGAAGAAGGGAAGGGGGGGAAGGGGAGGGGAGGCTGAAGAGTGAGTGGAAGAAGGTTATCTGGCAAGATCTCACCTAATGTGCACAATGCAAGGGTACATTTTAAAACAATTAAGAGTATATTATGAATGTGGTACGACAAAAAGTAAGTGAGGTGATGGTTATGTTAATCAGTTTGATTTAAGCATTCCACATTATATATCAAATCATCACACTGTACCCCGTAAATGTATACAGTTATGATTTAATAAAAATTGAATTAAAAAATAAAATTAGGTACCAATAAAAGAAACAAACAAAAACCTTCACCTAAAGGAGATCAGAGAGCAAGTCACATAGAGTAATAAATTATATTAATTCAAAAAGGATACAAGGAAGCTAAAAGTAGATAGAAGAGGTACTCTGAATGACAATAATATGACTTAGCTGTCTTGGTGAAGAATAGCACTATGTTGACCACATGGTCTTTTGCTAAAATGAGATTGAATTAGACAGTAGTTGGGAACACTGAAAATAGAATAGTGCACTATAGCAACAGAAAGCAAACTGAGGTACATAACGCAGAATTATCTGTTTTAAACTGTCATGGATTCTAATGATCTCCTAGGAAAAAAATTGCCAGATTTATGAATTTCAGACATGACATATAAATCAGAAAAAAAAAAATTATACAATCGAGGACAGAAGTAAATGAACTCTATAGAAACAGGGATCCAGAGAAAGCTCAAAAATCGTCAACAGAAATAGTAAGTTATGATTCCTGGGCTAGTTATTTCTTTTTAATTTTGTCACTAAGTAGAGTTTCACTTAGAAATGCAGTTTAATCTGGGACCTAGAACTAGTAGTGTGCTACAACATAGACAAAAACATTCACATTAAAAAAAACACAAAGAATCACTTTAAACATATGAAATAGTATAGGAAAAACAAAGTCACCAACCAGAGACCAAAAGCTAGAATGAGAAAAACATTAACAGAAATGAAATGGTTCTCAAAAATTTTGTCAAAAGATTTTCTTGCCTCAGGAAGTTTTTAACACACCAGTAGCATCTCCCTCTCGTCTAATATTTAGAGTGGTACTTAAGATGTGTTTGAGTAATCACAATAAAAACGCCATCTGATGAACTATAAGAATTTTTTTCTGTTTAAATCAAGTACAAATTTGTGAAACTGTATTATTTAGTATGCTATATATGTTTATATATTCAGATAAATGGCATCCACTTAAATATTAAGATTCTAAAGTATGTGTTTTATTTAAATTTACATAACAGTCAATGCTATGGAATTTTTAAGTCCTTGTATGGTAAATACAAATAGAATATTATTTGATATCTAAATCTTTCTTACAGCAATTAAAATAAAGCTACTCCATATAACTTCTGGGTTTGTGGCATAAGTCCTAAAAGACCTATAATCCCAATATAAAAATTAATACAAAAACAACTGACTAGAGGTTCTAGAAAATTAACAAAAATAAACAGATTTAGAGGGGACCTGAAACCTGGAAGATAGGATCAATGAAATTTGAATTTGACATTTTTAAGGCTTTAAGTTAGAGATTAGGCTGCAACTGCAATGACCTATCATCTTTCTAGTCTAGAAAACCAGAGGATAGAACCCATGCCCCATAAAAGCAAGTGGGAAATCCCAGTAAGAAGAAAGTCAACAAAAGAAAAAGGAGCTCCAAATTCTATGTAGAAAACTCTGGCAGGTCTCAGACTAACCCTTGAACCTAAATAATAGAGAAAGTATCAGTGAACTGGAAGACAGATCAATAGTAATCATCCATTTAGTAAAAGAAAAGACAAAAGATTAAGGGAATAAAAAAAAGAATGGAGCCACAGAGCCTCAGGCACTAAATCCAAAAGGTCTAATACGTGCATCACTGAAGTTCCAGAGAGAATAAAGCAAAAATCACTAATCAAACAAATAATGACAGAGACTTCTTAATTATGATGAAGAGCATAAGTGAACAGATCGAGCATGCTCAACAAACCTCTGACAAGATACAAATAAACTCCTGCACACATATGCACACGCACACACACAGCTCAGCACAATATAGTAGAATCTGGTGAAAACCAAATATAAAGAGAAAACACTGAATGCAACCTAAGAAAAGCTATGTATTATTTGCAGGGAAACAAAGATTCAAAATTGAAAATACCAGAAATTACGGAGATTAGTACATGGTAAAACAGCATCTTTAAAGTACTAGGGGAAAAAACATTAAAATTAAAAAAAAAAAAAAAACTTACATTAACTAGTCTCTCGAGACTAGGAATAATAAGGGATGTTTCTCCTCCTTTAACATCAGAATCTTTCTGCATTTCCTTAATAGCTTGCAGTATTTCTTTCATACCTTCTTCTAGTTGCTTATTTTCTTGAAATAATTCTTTTACTGTAATTACATAGTTTTCTCATTAAATGAGCAGATCTTTTTTGCAATTTACACTATTCTATAAGATGATGAATATTTCACATGTAGGAAAAATACTCATTAGGAAATACAAATGTAAATAAATATACAACATTTCAACTATAAGTCCAATGCAAATAGTTAAATTAAATAGTTAACTATTAGACCCATTTATGTCATGTGCATGGACATAACATATCTCATGACTAGAAATAAATCATAAGCATACTTTTGCCTTAACTTAAAACTATTATATTAAAAATCTTTTAAATTTGGTTTTCTAACTTTACTTTGATAAGAGAACACGAAAAACAATATGTATCTTCAACAAAATTCATATGAATAATACTCTTGGACAATGAAAACAGCCAAGCAAACTAATAGGAATGAGAGATTCATGTATACATGTTATAAAAGTAATTCAGAATAAAACAGATTAGAAGACAGAATGTACTAAAGTCCTCCCACATCATGATTTAATCATAGAAAAAGTATTAAAGAAAGATAATAACTTACATTTACTCTGAAATTTGACTATAACCATCCTACTTTTCTCTAAATCTCTTTCCTTTTCGATTAGTTCTCTTGAAAGAAATTCACTCTGAACAAAACAAAGAATATAAAATTGATTTTTCTTATAAAATATCGCAACAGTCTACAGTTTTCAAGCTAAAAAAGTTTGATCAATTGAAGTATAGTACAACAAAAACAAGCTACAGAGATACAGCAGCAATTATAAAAATAAAATAAAACCTAAATAGTAAAACAGATGGTCATCTTCCTCTCATTTTCTCCATCCTCCAATCTCATGGTAAGAAGCAAAGAAATATAACAGATTTTTGTCTTTAGGATCAGGATCATCTCTTAATGGTCGGTCTTTACCCTACCTGTTCTGCCTGGCTTCTACGACGTTCAAGCTCTATTTCTGCATTCCTACTCTCTGCTTCTTTGATCAATAAATCCTGTGCTATGATTTCATTCTAAAGAAACATTAAATAAATTAGGTCAATGAGTTCATGTCAAATGTACTGCATATTTAGATTTTTTTTAAAAAATACAATGCGTATAAAGTAGTGTTAATGTACCAATAAAAAAATTCTTAAAATTGTTAGAGAAGTCATAAAAAAGCAATCTCAGGAATATACATTGAAGGAAAGCTCACCTGAGATCTAAGAAATACTAGTTCTCTCCGTAGCTGTTCTATAAGATTATCAAGAGGATCTATCTGAGATAATTTTGGTTGTATAGTAACAGGCACAGGGTCCAGAAGATTAACCTTAAGCTTACTGCCCAAAATCTCCGCCTGTAAAGGTACTTGGCTTTCTCTTTTATCTTCTTTCAAATTAATATCAGAAAAATTGATTTGGGTATGAACCTGTTCATCTTCTGATGTTGCTACAAATGATTTATCCATGTCATGTCTATCATCATAAATTTGATGACAAAATATTTTAGATTTTTGCCTGCATGATAACTTTCTCATTAAGTCTGAAGCTGTTGATAAGGCTTGAAAAGATGAATCACTTTTTTGGGTGAAATTAGTCTTTTCTAGCGTTTGATGGCTTCTCGATACTTTCTTCATAGAGTCATCAGAAAGAGAGCATAAATAGTCGTTTATTTCTTCATGGTTTTCCCTAGTAAAGTTACTGACTAATGATTCTAGATTTCTTAAAGATTGTAGGCATGGTGCTTTAAAAATCTCTCTTATTGTAATAGTTTCTGGAGTTGAATTATCTTTTACTTGCATGGTTGAAGAATGTCTAGTTAAAGATATATAAGGATCCATTCCACTTTCTGTACTATGATGAATTTCAGAAAACATTCTTGCTAATGATCCTGTCACCATCTTCTCTGTTGGCTCTTTCTGATCTGACTGTGGAATACTGAATGACAGTCTCCTAGGCAGCAGCTCTATTTTATCTGAACTAATCTGTATTCAGAGTAAATAATGTCTCATTAGTCAATCTTTGGATCAACAAAAGTTATTTAAATAAGCAAACATTTTTCTCTACTTATTTAACAAAAGTAAATCAGATTTTTTAAAAAAAGTAAATCAGATTAAAAAAAAAAAAAGGTAAATGAGATAAAAGGGGAAGAAATGAAAGCATTGATAATGTTTTTCTTTATGCTCTTGGCCATACCAGTACTTTACTGTTTACCTTTGATTGTGTTTCACTCATATTTTTAAATTTTGTTGGTCCTATTCTATCTTCTTGAGAAACATTTTCAGTTAGGTTCATGGCCTCAATGGTTAATCCTATACATGAAAGAATTAAAAAATTAAAAGTCTAAAAATAACCCCCCTACTATTCCAACATTTTAATTCTGAAAAACTACAAGGAAGTTTTAACCCAAACACGAGAGAATCATTGTTTCTAAAATCCTTGATCCACATGTAGCCAATACAAACTTGTGATCTAGCTCACTTTTAACAAAAATTATTAATAATGTGAGAAACTAATCTGAATTTTTTCTTCTCTACCATTCTTTACCCACTATATCAAAGGGCTAATTGAAGAGCACTAAAATAGTTAAAAGTCACAAAGTACTTAAGAAACAAGAATAATCAGAAAACTAGTTATTGTACTAATAAATTATGAGTTTCACTTCTCTAGAAAATTCTTGATATATTATAGAAATCAGGGTGCTTAAAAAAAAAAAAAAAAAAGCCCTGTGACATTCATAGATATGCTACTAGACTTGGGGAAAAAATTCCTGCCCTATTGTCAGGGCCCAGGACTGGCCAGGGCTCGGGCCTGGCTTAAGTAGGTTCCGGATGCAGACCGCTAAGTTACCTTGCTCAGGTGTCTGAGGGCTATCTACTTTAGCTGGCGAGAGAGAGTCTTAGAAAGAATAAAGCAGTCTTCTTAGAAAGATCTTAGTCTTTAAAAGAACTTAGTGATCTTTAGCAGAGAGACACCGGGCTGGCGTTCTGCATGCAGGAGAGGAGACATAGTCAGAGTAAGCGGGTCCGTGATAGAATGCGCATGCTCCCGACTGCCTTCTTCTCCAGCTTACTATAAGGCTGATCTCATGCCTCTCAACACTACAGGTGTATAGACTGCCAATTCACCACTGCTCTCATCTCCCAAGCTCTCATGCTTGTAAGGAGCGCTAAATCCCTCTCCATGACCTTTCCACCAAGGTGTTCCATTATTCAGGTATTTCTTCTAACTCTCCCTCCTCCTAGCCATAGGCTATATGGGCTGCAACATCCTATGATCTTTTAACAAAATGTACTGTATGGCCGGGTGCAGTGGCTCATGCCTATAATCCTAACACTCTGGGAAGTTGAGGCGGTGGATTGATTGATCTCATGAGTTCAAGACCAGCTGAGCAAAAAGCAAGACCCTCATCTCTACCAAAAATAGAAAAACCAAGGCAAGAGGATTGCTTGAGGTCAAGAGTTGGAGATTACTGTGAGCTCTGATGCCATGGTACTCTACCCAGGGTGACAATTTGAGACTCTACCTGAAAAAAAAAAAAAGCACTCTAATGGCTAGAATAAAATTTAACAAAGTAAAATAAACCAAAAAGATGTTAATTTATATGCAGTAAAACATTACTTTCACTTAGTAAAGAATAATTTACAATAAAAGATTTAACACACAACCCGTTAAGGAAAGGAAAAATATGAAGAATAACATATTAAAATAGAAATTACTAAATTTTCTCATTCATATTCATGGAATAGTATGTTTACAATGCACAACATATTGGGGCTGTCTAGAAATTAAAGAGACTATAATGCAACATAAACTCTTTATAATTCCACAATTCTAAGGTTCATTTTTGTTTGCTTGTATTTTTGCCTGTTTCAGATAAAGGAATGAACCCAATGCCATCCACTTATCTCTTCTTCAGGCCATTATTCTCATTTGTTAAACTGTAGCAGAACCACGGTAACATAGCAAAAACAACATACAGAAAATTTTATATCCAGACAACATTCCCAATGATCCTTTTAAAACAGGAATGCCCAACCTTTCTTTTTTCTCTGCTGCACATTGGAAGAATTAAGAATTGTCTTGGGCCACACATCAAATACACAAACATTAATGAAAGCTGATTAACCAAAAAAGGTCTATGCAGCGATATCCAACACCATAGATAAGCAAAACAGTCCTCATAAAATCCCACAGGTTGGACATCCTGTTTTAAAGGTCTAGAGTAACTGAGTATACCTGAAGTTGCACTTCTTTTTCCTCTTTCTTGAGCCATTTGACGAATCTTTTTTTTCAGATCAAGTCGTTCCTCTTCCAGACTTTCAATCTGCAAGGTAAGATTTGTTAGTATTTCTCTTTAGTTTAACCAAGAAAATAATCAATTGAGCACCATACTTGCCTCTTTCAAAAGAATCTGGTTTTCAGCTCTGTATTGCTGCTGTTTTAAGCGTTTACTATTTCTAAATTCAGTTAAATCAATCATTGTCTTTGGTTCAAGGCCTAAAGTAAAAAGCAAAATAGTTACAACTTAAAAACATTAAAATAAAATTCTACAACTTCATATACCATCAAGCAACCAGTTATAATTTATTTAGCCAAAATCACTGAAGAATGGAATACTTTTTGTGCCAGAATGTTCCAAACATTTGAACTGTAAGCCAACTTAAAATTTATCATAATTGTTACTAGAAATCCTGACAAAAGCCTAAAGCAAATTATTAGCCAAGATTTGGGCACCTTTTAAACACAGAAAATAAGGGTTTATGACAGTATCTAGCTCGGTCAGAGTCATCTTTAGAAACTTCCATATTCCAGGCTAACATGACAGGTTGAGTTATCACAAGTCAATCTTGAAGTCCCAGTGTAACTCTGGGTCCTAGTTAGACATTTTCACGAATACGTAATCTGTATAAAATATTTGTTTCTTTCTCTAGAAAAACCTTTTCACATATAGATTGTCATTTTAACTAAGAAAGCATTAACTAAAATTTAACAACTCTAATAAAATCGATAGGTATTTATTTTCACTATAAAGAAACAACTTTGAATGAACTGTTATAACATTCAAACTAGCAATATTCACTAATAAACTATTAAAATGAACATATAAACCCTCAAGTTATATTTACTAATTCTCAGAAGCAATGGAAACTAAAATATTCAACTGAAGTAAAACTTGTAAGCAGTCTAAATTTTAAAAGTACTTAAGAGTTCAAGTGCTTCTCTTGCCTCAGCCTCCCAAGTAGTTGGGACTACAGGTGCCCCCCACAATGCCTAGCTATTTCTTCTTCTTTTTTTTTTTTTTGGTAGACTCTGTCTCACTTTATTGCCCTGGGTAGAGTGCCGTGGCGTCACACTGCTCACAGCAACCTCCAGCTCTTGGGCTTAAGCGATTCTCTTGCCTCAGCCTCCCGAGTAGCTGGGACTACAGGCGCCCACCACAGCGCCCAGCTATTTTTTTGTTTTGCAGTTCAGCCGAGGCCAGGCTTGAACCTGCCACCTTCGGTATATGGGGCCGGCGCCCTACTCGCTGAGCCACAGGAGCCGCCCCCTACTCTGTTTCTTAAGTACCTTATTATTATCTTAAAGGGGACTGTTCTGGACCCACACTTAAATATTCTGGTCACTATAAAGGGTATATTCCTATTGTAAACTAATAAATGAACCTTATTATTTATAAATCTACTACTATATGTGGATTTACTTGACTAACTTAATACTCTGGAAGTTAATCATGTTTCTAAATTTATAATATCAATTTCAAAAACTTGCAAAGTTGAAAAAAATCTTTGATCAGAGATAACCCTACCAAGGTACAAATTTAGCCTGAGGATCTACCCACACTGCAAGCCCTTCTTTACAACACCTCTTTAAGTTGTAACACACATACTTTAATTAATTATATTAAATACTGAAGAATTTTTGAATTATCCAACAAAGGAATCTAAATAATTTTTGCTTTAGATATTAACCTAAAACAATCCCACAAATCTGTATCAACCTGCTTAAAAGGAAGATGAATCACCTCCCAATGTCATACTTCAATTAGCTTTGAATATAACCAAATCTGATGAAGATGCAAAATCTGAAAACATACCAAAATATATCACTGTTTTAATAGTCAATGTCTTCTAAAAGTACTTATTTACTATCGCTAGCTTATGAAGATGCATTGAACTAATGTTAAACTACAATAACTTAAAGCCTTTGCAATTAGGACCTTGAATCAAATTAAATACTGAATAAAAGAGCATGAGCTCATGAGACAGTAACAGAGACTGGACGAAGACAACGTGACAGAAGAGGCATGAGATGCTTGGTGACTTTGAACATCAACAGTTAATCACTGCTTGCTTAGCATTTAGACTGAAAACAAAATATGCACTCTAATAAACATCATTAATCACTTTCTAAAATGCTAAATCAAAATCTAATTGTATGTACTTTTGCTCATTTCAGATAAGAAACAGGTTACATGAAAAGCCAGTCAAGCCTAAATGATATATAAAGACATGGAATGGGTATATACAAATCTACAATTACCAGCTCTAAAAGTTTTAAAGTAAATTTTTAAAATATTTATTTGTTGTTTCATGTTAATGGAGGATACAAAGAATGAGGTTACACTATTTGCATTTGTTAGGTAAAGTCCCTCTTATAATTGTGTCCTGCCCCCAAGAGGTGTGCCATACACCATGACATTGTGTCCCTTACGTGGGAGTGCCTCTATTCTCCTCCCTCCTACCCCCTCCCCACTCCCTCTAAATTTTTTAAGAAGTCTGTGTACAGTGAGTAAATGAGTAAACCTTAAATTGACAGAACTTATTTTACCATAATAACAAGACATTCAACCTACTTTAATGGTAACTTTAACTGATATCATGACAAGATGAGTACATTCTCTGTCCAATTGTTTACAGTAAGTTCTCCAAGTTGCAATACAGCTTGATTTAAAGCTGTTTTCCCAGAGACATCTAAACAAGAAGAGTATGCAACCAAAGGCTCATACTCTACCCTGAATTTACTTTCAAACACTCCAAAGGTAATTCTATCCCCTGTCTTCAAAGTCTGGGAAAGGCCACTCTGCATTTTTTCCTCATTAATGAAGGTACCATACTTAGAATTATCTTTTATTGTCAATACTGGGATTTCAT
>CAUYON010041125.1:0-30812 GCA_963573935.1 Arctocebus calabarensis
CACACCTACGGTGCATCTTAGCAGGGTACTGGTGAAACTTATTAAAGGTAGAGTATCAATGTCTTTATACAGTGATCAAGAAAATGCCATGAAGGCTATCTGTAACAGTACGATCAAAATATTTCTGATTGTATATGAAGCACATTCTGCCCTATGATTGCACCAATGTACACAATTATGATTCAATAAAATTATTTAAAAAAAATGTTTTCTTGCTTAAATTGTTCATGTGTGCTAGGAGTCTATCATAAGCCCTCTATTTTCATTTTTGCATCCTCCCATGGTGAGTTTATATCAACCCATGATTTTATTAACATCTGTTAAATTAATGATAACCAAGCTTCCAAAAGAAAGAGAAATTGCCAAGAAGTAGATGTGGATTTCTTGAAAAGAATTATATTAAGAAACATTTTACATATCCTTTAAAGTAGTTATTGAATAATCATTCCTAAAACAAAACTGGATAAACCTAGGGCCCAGATCCAAAAATAATAATCCTAATTTAATTTTTACTATTACTATATGTTTAGTCTCAAAACAATTCAGTAGTCTTTCAATTTTGAAATGAAAACATTAACACATAATATAGTATGAAACTGCCTTCACGAAGAGTGTGAACAAATAAAAAACATGATCAAATATGATCGAGGACTTGGAGAGTTCTATGTTAAATGCTAAGGAGTGATTTTTTTCCCAAATAGAAACTATTGCCTGAAGAATATAAAAAGAAGAGAGAGAAAGGGGAGAAGAAGAGAGAGACACTATTTTGCAATAAATAAACCGAAGAACATTTACGAAAGAAACGATTTTATTTTACAATTGCAATGCCAAGTTTTTTACGGATATTCGTTATGATACAAATGTGTCCTTCTCCATTCATGAACATTAATATACAGGACCACAAAAGATTAGGCAGCAAAGCTATAGACATCCTGCCGGCCACTGCTAAAAAAATCAATCACTGGTGTTTCTCTGACAATAAGGAACATTTGTTTTTTGCATCTTTGTGCTTTACGATTTCTATTCAAATGAGAAGGCAAACAGAAAAAGCATCAAATCCCAGAGTAATTGTCTGTTTTTTTCTATTGCCATCAACTAATGCTTTCATTCTAATACACACCCATCCAGCATTGCCACTAAAATCAGTGGGCAATTTCCTTTAAAGGCTGCAGAACCACATTTATAATGGCTTATAGCAGACGGACAAAGCAAGCCTGAGGTCTCTGAACACTGTTACCAGGAAGCCCAAGAACTGAGCAATGTTTAAAAAAGATCTGCATTCCCTGACAATAAACAACACTGGATTTAGATTTTTAACTTCTCTGAACAAGTATGGATTTTTAACTTCTCTGAACCAATCAGAAAATTTGATGGCACTAGACCTGTTTTCCAGCTCGACAACAACCAGCAGGGGCTGGGTTCTGCCCGACCGGGTTAGACGGGTGTGAACTCTTAAGCAGGCTTATCATATACGTTACTCACGGGATGGAGCCCCAGCTTTCCAGCCTAGAATTCAGTGATGCTCATAACCCCACTGTCTTTGCTTTTTCAGACATGCTGCCCCCTCTCTTCTCACAATGGTGAGCTCTGATGTTTGGGCCCCTAACATTAAAGTCTAACTTGGCTTTCATCTTTTAGGAAGCCTCCCAGGAGCATCTCAAAGTACAGGGGATGCTCCCTCACCCCCATGTAATACAAATCACCCATGGGACTCTATAGTATTCTGTTATGGTTTCTCTTATGACCTCTGATTGTGGGTCATTAAATATTTAGATTTAATTACACATTTTATTAACATTTAATTTTTATAATATGTGTGTGTATATATATATGTATGTGTGTGTGTGTATATATATATATATATATATATATGGCTTTATTTTCACTTATTACACAATTTTTCTACACCTGGATGAAGTCTTATTTTCTGTGACTTAGAAGCAAAACCCAGGCAAGGCATGGTGGCACACGCCTCTGGGAGGCCAAGGTGGGTAGATTATTTGAGCATAGAAGTTCAAAACCAACCAAGAGTGAGGCCTGTCACTACTAAAAATAGCCAGATGCTGTGGCAGACACCTGTAGTCCCAGCTACTCAGGAGGCTAAGGGAAGAGGATCTCTTGATCCCTCAAGAGAGTTTGAGGTTGCTGTGAACTATGATGCCACAGCACTCTACCTAGGGTGACACAATGAGACTGTCTCAAAAAAAAAAAAAAAGGAAGAAGAAGAAGAAGCAAGACCCAACACTGCTATTTACTTATCACATGAACTTGGACAAATTATTGAGCCCCTCAAATCTTCATGTAGTTCCAACACATGTAAAACAGGGATAAGAATAATACCTACTCGTAACATTATTGTAAAAATCAATGGGACACTACATGGAAAGCATTTGACATAGGGCAGAGAATGCAGTAAGAACACAATCAAAATGTTTGTGTTGTTATTATTCCTCAACTGTTATTACTCTTTTCAAAGCTATTAAAATGATTTGCCCTTGAGTTATTTTGACTTATAGGCTTTTCACTGCCCTAGAATTTTGTGCAGCTAATTTGCCTCAATTCTTCCTGGTAATTAATATCACATGAAAATATTCTTCTGGTATTGTCAAATTCCCTTGGTATCATGTCACTTACATTTCCACATTAATAGCCTATAGAACGCAAATAAAATGTGGAGATCATTATTTGCTAACAAATGCAATGCTAACAACTTCTGTCTATCATTTGTTGATCACCTATGATGTGGCAGAAATTGTGCTAAATATTAATTTTTCTTGCCTTATCTCCAATGTTCAAAACTCTACAAAGACAGTATTAGGATGCTCATTTTACTGCTTGGAAAACTCAAGTCCCAAGTAGTTAAAAACTATTTACATTTATTCTACACTTGTGGGAAAGGGTTGAAATGATTTCTATCTCCATAGCCTATCCCCTTCTCTCTCTCTTTTTGTGTTCATTTATCTAGTTTAGTATTAAGCCATTCAGAAATAAATGAGCCTTAGCAAATCTTTGTAGTTTCTAGAAATATTGCAATAGTATATATTTAATATAAAATAGATTTTTTTTGTGCTAACATTTTCTAGCTCTTTGAATCTGCTAGGAAATAAAGGCACCTGGAGAAGGCCTAAATTATCAGATTAAGAGTTTTTCCACATACAAGTAATTGTTTTGTTGTATGAAGAGGTGTTCAGTGTTATTTTTTTCATATGTCTAATTTGATATGTCAGTTAGCTATTACTGGGGAAAAGGGATTGAACTGTTTCATTCTTGGATATTTGTGATAAATCAGAGTTATTATATTACTTGGACATGGATGAGGCTTTTCTACACACAACATCATTGATTTCACTTTGATCTAGTGTATAGCTGTTGTATTTAATTTTAAAATATTGCATCTGTCTCAGTACTGACTATGTTTCGGTTTGGGTTCAGTGTCCAAGTATATGATTTGATAAGAGATACATTGCTCATAGGCATGAAGAAAATTGTGAAAGAAATTTATCAGTAAAACAGTGAACAGATTGTCATTATGCCAAAATAATCACATTTTGGAGCAGAAATCTAAAGTGAAAATACGTTTCCAAAAGACATGTTTGTTTTGTTTAGGGAAACATTGGATTCTCAGTTTTATTTAACGAAACAAACAACAAAAGGGAAAAATAGACACATGCGACCTCCCGGAGTCAGCTATTTTTTTTGAATAAATTGAATATTAATCTACTTCATTGAACTTTTTCTTATTGAATTGCAATGATGTTTATGTATTTTGATAAGCTGTTTTCCTTCCTGAAAATCTACAGCTCCAAAACATCATGATGAATGTTTTACGACCTAGCTGATAGGAGAACAGAAAGCAAGAAACTCGCTGGCTTCTCCGAGGATGCATTAGGAGTCAATATATTTTAAGCTAATGTATAAGATCGTTTTGCCTGACTCACCAATAGAATGAATTTTAATGCTCCCTTGCTCGTTTGTGACTTCTCTTTCCTTGGAGGGAACTTCCTGTCATTCCTTCACAACCCTCCCTATTGTTCATTACCCTTATCAGAGCAGTCACTCCAGCCAATCTCCCTATCACACAACCCAGAAATCCCAAAGCATTCTTCATTGCCTATTCTCTTTTGCCTCCCAAATTTATTAGCTCGCAAGTTCAGCTGCTTCTTTCCACTTCCTTTGAATCCAAATATTTCTTTCTGCCTCACTGCAAATCCTTGCACAGGTATTTATTTTACAGGCTCCAGATTTCAGTCACTTAGCACCTGCTCTGTTCTGTTCCCATGCTGTGTTTCTCACCTCACCTTCCATCTACTGAATTTCATTTTTTTGTTGTTGCTACTTTCCCTATAACCAGAGATGCTTCTGGATTCAAATCTAAACTGTTGCTTGCAAGTTTTCTAATAGCGAGCCCCGTTTTAATGAACAGTAGTCTTATTCCTTGGGAACATCCACAGACAAGACTGAATAGGTGCTTGTGAACTGGTAATGGAATATGACATGCTCCATACATTCTCTTGTACAACCTGCAGGACACATTAGGAATTATCTTCCACTCTGTGGAAACTTAAGCTTATTTTAGTTTCCATAGTCTAATAAGAGGAATGTCGGTTTTCCTATTTCATGCCCAGGCAGTCTGACTGGAGACCCCCCTGTTCTTAGATACCAAGCAACGTATCATCTGTTGTTACGGCTTCCATTCAGCAGAGGTTTTATTCCGCAACTTTGTGAAATTCCTCAGTCCCTTCCAGTTGTCTTCTCCTGTGTCTCACTGTTTCTTTCCATTCTTCCTCTCGCTTTCTCTCACCCATTCCTTTTTATCTTCCCCTCCCCACTCACTCTCTTTCACTGTTTATTGTCCTCTTCTGAGGACAGAGGAATTTTTTGCATCATTCTCTAAGAGGTCTCTATAATTGGTTTCTTACTGACAAAGCAATAAATAACAACTTCTTCCTCTTTTAAGTTGTTGCTTTTTTGTTTCTTTTCCACCAAATTTATTCTGATTAATCTTGCTTATTTTCTGGGATCTACCCTAGTTTTAAGCAGTTTTCTCTTATGGGCGCAATTATGATGAGTGTTTATAGTTGCATTTTAATGCATTTTATAATTATAGATTTTTTGCTTCTACCAAAATGCATTCTCCTTGAAGGCAGGGTAATATGCTCCTCTAAAGACAAGCTAAATCTATGTTTTGCCCTTCTTTATCTTATTCTCATAGCCTTCTATTTCTATGTCTTATTCTACATGATAATGCAGACTTGTGTGTGTGTCCATGTGTAAGTGTGTGTTCATGCAGAGCAGAAAATGAAGCAAGAATTAGATAAAATGTGGCTTCATAATGAGTGTACGCTGTTTTTTATTTATAATTCCTTCAAGGCATAGAACAAAACATACTCTAATCCATCATCAAATAACTCTAATCCTTTATGTACATACATAAAATAATTTTCATTTTAAATTTCTTAGTAATTACTTGTATAATCTAGAGTATAAAAATCATATACTGAATTAAACATTGCTGCAAAATTTTACTTCCAACTCAATGCCAGGATTTTTTAGGGAGGGATGCTGTCTCCTTTCTCTCCTGCTCTAACACCCGATAGAGTGCTGGTAGACAATCGATGCCTAACCAATGCTAGTGAATGGAACAGAGTGTGAGTCGTCTCCAGCACTCTGTTTAATGATTCAGCGTCTTTTCCACTAGAGAACACAACAGAAGCAGATCTGAAGAACGGAAAATTTTAAAGCACTCTCATTAATGGGCACTTCTAAGCATAAGGAGATGTAAAAGTATTTCACCTAAAATGTAGAGTTAGAACAGCCACTTCAGATATACTTCAGGTAAATAGATTATAAGTAAATTATGGGCATTTCTTTAAGTGAAAGAAGCTTTTAGATGATTACATAAAACCTCACAAAAATAATTTGATCATCATTGTAACTCCCTATTATTTTATCCAAAGGAAATGTTCACATCCGAATGCATCTGTGAAGTTGGAGGTAAAATAATCCTAAAGCTGTGATTTCCATTTGCTTCTATCAGTCTACAGGAAAACAATGTGATTATCTATGTACTAAAGTTCCATTCTGATTCCAGTATTGGCTGAGTATCTTGTACCAATCAGGCTGTCTCACAAAAGCAGGCAGAGACTGGAGGAGATACGACCCTTGAGAGAATGAAATTGCACAAAGGAAGATTCACATTTATGTGGATTTTCCCCTGAGCACTTTTCTAAATCCATACACAGATCAAGGCAGCTAGAACTCAAGATGAAAGTTGTAGTTTTATTGGTGTGCAGTCTCACAGTATGGAGTGAGGGCTGCCAAAACTAAAACTAAAAGGGAAGCCCGGGAGGAAAAGAGAGCCACACCAATAAGAATCCTAATATCTGCATTCAAACGGTCCTCAAATTCTTGGATAACCTGAAATGTTCTTGCATGGAGAAGAATCCAAGGAATTCCCTGGAATGCAACAGCTAAAAGGGCAAACTGTTCAGGATAGCTTTGGTGCCACACATCACAGAGTAGACGAAGTTTGGAGTTCAAGTCCTGCCAATTAGGAGGACTGGATCAATACATCAGGGAATCCATTAAAATTCCAGAATGAACTTATAGGATTAAAACTATATCTCAGTATAAACAGTTTCCTTTAAGCAGAGGACAAACGTAATATACTAGATTTTTTCAAAATAAAAATTACTTCTGCTTGTCAAAGACATTATCAAACAAATTGAAAGCCAAACCACACAATGGGAGAAAAGATTTATTGTACATCGTATTTCTCTCAAAGACCTTACATTTTTTATAGAAAGAACTCCTAAAATCAATAATAAAAAGGCAAACAATATGATAAAAATAAGCAAGCAAAAAGGGAAAGGGAGGAGAGGGGAGGGGAGGAGGAGGATGGGTGGAGGGAGGGCAATTAGTGGGATCACACCTACAGTGCATCTTAGCAGGGTACTGGTGAAACTTATTAGATGTAGAGTATCAATATCTTTATATAGTGATCAAGAAAATGCCATGAAGGCTATCTGTAACAGTACGATCAAAATATTTCTGATTGTATATGAAGCACATTCTGCCCTATGATTGCACCAATGTACACAATTATGTTTAATAAAATTATTAAAAAAAAACTGTAATACAAACAGAACTCTAATAATATAAATAATACCCATAGACCCTTTACCTAGTCACCAGTTGTTAATATTTTACTTTTTCTTTTATCATTGCCACATATTTTCTCTCTCCACCTCTTTCTTGTTCTCTCTAACATTTTCTATATTATTTGAAGACCATTTATACCCATTATGGCCATTTTAAACATTTTGCCATGCGTTTTCTGACTGGGGATATGCTCTTACATGCAGATAGCACACTTATGCACCTCATAAATTTATATGGATACAATTTTATCATAATTCCAGTTTTATTGGTTGATCCAGAGACATCTTTTATGTCATTTTTCCTCCTCCATTACAGGATCCAGTCTTGAGTCAGGTATTGCTTTTGGCTGTCATGTCTCTTCTCTGTCTTTAATGTAGTATATTCTTCGTCTCTTTGTTTATAACATCAACAATCTAAAAAACTACAGACCACCATGATACCCATGTGTGTTAATGGGATGGTACTCATTTGGGCTTCATCTAATGTCTCCTCATGATTAGATTCAGGTGGGGCGCACTTGGCCGGAACACTGCATAGGTGATGGCGTCTCCCTCTTTTTGTCACATCTGGAGGTAGAATACCCAATCGACCCTAATTGGTGGTGGTTATTTTGATTATTTGGTCAAGATGTTGTATGATTTCTCCAATGCATAATAAGTATTTTTCCCCAGCAATCTTCAATCTATGGGAATATACATCAAGAGTCTGAACATATTCTTCTCTTTGTCATATTTTCCCTAGATTTTAGTCTCTATTCATAATTCTTGTTTGAGCCAATCTATATTATAATGGTTGCAAATTGCTGATGTTCTAATCCGGTACTACCTCCACATTTATTAGTTACCATATGGCATTCTGTTGTAAGCAAGAGCCTTCTCTTCTCCCCTAATTATTTCTCTATCTATTACCAATATGAAATAATGCATTCCTTTCCCCTCCAAATGGTTTTTAATAGATTACTACAGTTAATTATTGTAGTGTTAAAATTGTTCCATATTTGCCTGATGGAGGCACCTGTAAGCTGGCTTCTGTATCTTTGGGCATGTCCCCATCAATTTTTAGAGCACTTACTTTATGGCATAACAGGATGTCCTAGGCTTATGTGTTATCTATTCCTTCAAGCCCTGGAATCAGCCATTTCCCCAAAGAGCCTAAAGGTATTAGATACCAAGTTCTGGGTACTAGGTATTCTCATTGTTACTGGGTGTGGCATTTTGGTCTGTCCCAGTGGACAGAGCTAGGAAGTACATGCATATATACAAATATACATTTATGTATACACACTTGCATGAGCACACAATGCTTAAACTTGTACGTGTATACGTGCACATGCACATATATCTACATATCTTTGAAATCATAAATTTATACCAATACCCCCAACTGTCAAATGATCTGTACAGAGCTCTTGTCTCTCTCCATTTCATATTTGTTTGTGCCTTCTTTGTCACTGAAAATACTAGTTTCCAAATGGATTCATTTGCTCAGTTCTATAATACATCTACTGTAATTTCACAACTTTCCCTATGAAATTACAGAAAACAAGCTTAATAAAAATAGTCCAGGATTTGGATTATTCTTAATTCTGTAATTCTTACTCTCACTTCCATCCCCACCACCTCTAGTTGATGTGTATAGTCAATTGCTTGGATTTTTTTCTATTTTGTTTTCCTTTTTGTTGACTCTCCCTTTCTTTCTCTTGTCCTTTCTTTCATTTTCTTTTCCTCTTTCTCTTTCTTTTTCTGTTCTACTTAAGGGTAGTTATGGCCTTCCTTTGGAATATAAATGAGTTCATGTGGTTGGGTTGGCTTTCAGTTTTAGTTCACTTCTCTCTTTTTTTTTTTTTTTTTTGAGACAGAGTTTCACTATGTCACCCTCAGTAGGGTGCCGTGGCAACACAGCTCACAGCAACCTTAAACTCATGGGCTTAAGTGATTCTCTTGCCTCAGCCTCCCAAGTAGCTGGGACTACAGGAGCCTGCCACATGCCCAGCTATATTTTTTGTTGTTGTTGCAGTTGTCATTGTTGTGTAGCTGGCCTGGACGAGGTTCGAACCCCCCAGCTTTGATGTATGTGGCTGGTACCCTAACCACTTTGCTATGGGTGTCAAGCCTCTCTTTCAATTCTTATTGGTTTTTTTTTTTTTTTTTGTAGAGACAGAGTCTCACTTTATTGCCCTCAGTAGAGTGCTGTGGAGTCACACAGCTCACAGCAACCTCCAACTCCTGGGCTTAAGCGATTCTCTTGCTTCAGCCTCCCAAGTAGCTGGGACTACAGGTGACCGCCACAACGCCCAGCCATTTTTCTGTTTTCACAGTTCAGTGAGGCCGGGTTTGAGCCTGCCACCTTCGGTACATGGGGACGGTGCCCTACTCGATGAGCCACAGGTGCCACCCTGATTTATTTTTTAATGTGTAGAAAATTAATGGCTTCAGAAAGCCAAAACTATGTACAGAAAGAAATATTCAGAGGTCACATCTGAATATTGTCAAAATAGGGTTATAACCTAGGGATAATTGATAAAGAACAATGAACAAAGGGACAAGACTAACGGTACTATCAAGTACTTAAGGTTAAAATATCTATTCCAAATCTGTTAAGACAGACAGCAGCAGACCCAGTGTTCTGGATGCTAGTGTCATGAGATGAATAAAAGAAAAAAATTTTTCTGGTCAAATACATGTTGGTAAAATTATATATTTGCTCTTCTTGCAAGTCTTCCTGTGAAGAAACTAAGTGTGCTCTCTTACCTGACATGGAATTCTTTGAATGAGTATTCACCATAAACATCATTCAGGACTAGTCTTCAAAGGGATACCTTTTTGGAAAATTTGGGTCCATTCATTAACTCAACAAACATTTATTGAGCATTCACTGTGTGCTGGGTGCTATTTTCTGTGCTGTGGATAAACACCAACAGACAAATGAAGTACCTGTCTCCATAGGAAATTGGGACTGAGGATGAGGCAGACGGACATATCATGTTGGGCAGAACCATATGGTGTCCATCATTGTATCCACTCAGGAAAGATGAGTAAAGCCTGACAATTTCCTTTCCTCCTTTGGGAAGATTTTAAAATGCTACCTAAAAAAAGAGAAGATGAAGGAATAAACCCTAGAAGCTCAGTGTCACGTCAGGAGGGAATACAGTGGAAGGCTTCATCCTTCAACTTCATCTGTACACATGTCAGCGCAAGCCAAAAATTAGGGGGTGTAAAATTTAAAAGTAAGGGAAAAATTCTTGAGTTTTTAATCACATCCCATGTTGATAAAATATTTATGAGCTCTCCTTCAATTAATTAGAATAAACTATGTAACACTGCAAGAAACAAATTGAAAATTTAATAAAGTAAGTTCACTTCCAATTTCTTTTGAAGAAAGAAGCTAATTATATTTAGTTCTGTAATTATAACTTTAATTAAAATATAATGCAAAATATTCCATAAAGTGAAAACAGTGCTGAGTAATAAAATGGAGCCTTTAAGACAATTTGCTCTTCAGATGAAAATTTATAATTTAAAATAAAGCCTTTCATGCATCCTTCCCCCTAAATTTTATCCTTTTAGTATAAATTTAATTTATCATCTTCTTATAAAGCCTAATTAATGTTTATTTACTATTTGAAACCTGTTTCCTTTCGATTGTGTGTGCTAAAATCTCTTCTTCATTTGTTTCACCCAGATTCTTTTTAGAACTTGTTTAGAGAGACACTCCTATTTCCCCTTGCATGTCATAATTTACAGCACATCCCTTTTGAGTTACAATATGCTTGAAACTTTCAGTAACTTAAAACTTGAAAGCTCAGATGCTTTCAGAAGTATGTTCCTGTATCAGTCCCCTTCACCTGGCTGGCACAGAGATGATTTGATTGCTTCAGGCAAACATCCAGGGAGAAGGAAATTTAGATCCTCTAAAGTGAAAATAGGAAAGTGATAAAATGACCTCGTGTTGTTTTTAATAATCATCTATGCTCTCAAACGCTTCTCAGGGGAAAAGAGTTGACTAATAGTTGGCCTAGATGTTAGACTTAAATTCCAAAGTCTACTGGAATGTGAGGCCATTTGCCATGATGAAAGTGACATCCATTTCTAAAGACCTTTTAGACTTTCAGACTATTCTTTAGTTTGAAAGCTACTCTGCTTTTACCCAGAGGTTTATGGAAGGAAAATGGCAACCTTGAAAAAAAAATCACACTTTTCCAATGCAACATCTCTTTATAGTTCAGCCTCTGAGGAGAAGAGTCACTTACTTTTCATCTAAATCAATTCAAAATGGCTAAAAAATATTTATTGAATGCGTACTGTATAGAAGATATTATCCTTTCTGTGCAAAAGTATCCCTCTGAGTAGTTGTTAAAAATCAGATTTCTACACCACCACTGGCCTCACTCCTATATTCAGATCCAGTACATCTGGTGTGGATCTCATGTAATTTTTATTCAATTAGTTTGAGAAACATTGAACTACTGAGTGTTTATAGGCTTCCAGAGGTGAGTAATACAGTCCTAACTTCAAAGACCTTACAACCCTAGCAGCTGGTGTTATTAATTGAGTAAACAATCAACAACTTCTTTTTCACTTTCCATTGGGGGCATAACTTATCTTGCTCTTGTGGGAATGGAGAAAGTGGCTGGAGTAAGTACAAACAGGAAATTACCAGCTCTTTGGATCTGGGGAATGAAAATCCTGTTGCCTATGATTTGGCCCTGGCTAATCAGGGTGGAGCTAGAATGTAATCAGAAGAGAGGTTGCTTGGGGATTGCTGGGATACAGGGCATTGATGTACCCAGAATTAATTTAGGGCTCACAACCTCAGATGGCCATTTCTAGAACACTCAACCACTTGCTTAGATTTTGAAATCTTCCAAGTTATGCAGAAAGCATTGATAGATGGCTTTGGCAGGGACTTCGTGCTTCACCTTGGTCTCCTTCACCATGTCCAGCTAAAATCTGCACATACTGGGAACTCTAGTAGATACTGCATGTTTAATTGTGATCGATAAAAATACTTGAGAAGTAAATTTTACTCAATCTTATAAGTGAAACCACAGCACAAACACACAGAGGAAAAGCTCACTGTCTTTTATACTGCCACTCCAGCCACATGAGTTAACGGATGTGAACAGGTTGGGAGTAATATTTTTAATCTTTTTGGTGTAGGTAGGTTTTAACATTTATTTGAGCCATATGTTATCATACTAATCATGTTATTCTGCATCTTCTTTTTAGGTTTGATGAAAGCATGTACTCCCTGTAGGGCCTTTCTGCTTTTAGAGAACATAGAATCCTAGTGTGTGTGTCTCAGGGAGGCTAAATTTGTGACCATTACATCTCTAGTTTCTGAGCAGGTAGATGCCCCACTCAGTGATTCTCCTGGGTTAGGAGGGCAGTATTTTGCCCTCCATGAACTTGTGGTCAATGCCTAAGGATATTTTGTTGTTATACCATGAGGCTTGCTGGTATAACAACCTCTATTCATGGAGTAGAGGTTAGGGATTCTCCTCACCATCTTATGTGCACAGGGAATCCCTGCCACCCACCCCTTTTCTGGAGGTAAAAGTGCTCTTGGCAGTTGGAAAAGCAAATCCAAGGCCCTGAGACAGGAACATGCTTGTTTGTTTGAGGAAAGCTAGGAAGCCAATGAGTATGGAGTGAAGAGTGGTAGAAGAGAAGTCCAATGATAAAATAGCAATCTAGATCATGCAGGGCTTTGTGGTTTATGGTGAAAATACTGTCTTTTTCTTTGAATAAGGATGACTTAGCCTGCAGCTGGAAAATAGACTGTAGGGAGCAAGGTGAGGTCAGGAACACCCAGGAGGATATAGAACAAATTATCCAAGTGAGATGTGACGGTGACTTGGGCCAGAATGATAGTGGGGGTGGTGTTAAACAGTTGGATTTGAGACAAATCTTAAAGGTAAAGCTAAGAGGAAAGATATAATGGAAGATTGGATGTTTGGGTAAAAAAGAAGAGTCAAGGATGACTCCAAGATTTGGGGTCAGAGCAGTTCAGAAACATGTAGTTGTCATTTATTGAGGTGGGGTAGCAGGTTTCAGGGAATCAGGAGTTCTATTACAGACTCATCAACTTTAAGATCCCTGTTAGATAGCCACATGGAAAGTGGGAGTGTGGAGTTTCAGTAGAAGACAAAGATAGAGATCTAAGTTTGGGGGTTGAAAACATATAAACTATAAACTCATGAAGCTAAACATGATCACTGAAGTGAGTGTAGATAGGATAGATGAGAGGCCCTAGGGCTAAGTGCTGGGACACCGCAACATGTACAGGCTCATAAAAAGAGGAGCTAATGGAGCAGATTCCTTGTGAAGGTAGAAGAAAGCCAAGGGAAGGATGTACTTCAAGAAGGAAGGTAGGTCAGTTGTGTCAAAAGCTTTGGATAACTCAAGGAAGATGAAGACAATGTGAGGTCATCAGTGACTTTGGTATGAGCAATTTTGATATTGTGGTATAGATGTAAACTTAGAGTAGAATTAAGAGAGACTATGGAAAAAAATTAGGAGTGTCAGAATTTTGGTGTAAAGAGAAGCAAATACGTTGACAAACAAGGGGATGGGTGGAAATGAGGTGTGTGGTCAAAGGTGTGATCAAAGAGCCATAAGAACTTCAAGGTACAATAGTACATCACACTCACCTAGAAAGGGCTTGTTTGTTCAAGTGAGACTGCTGGGCCCCATCAATATTTCAAGAGGGCATCATAACCACCTGGTTGGGGGGGGGGGGCTGTTGCTTGTTAAAACCAGATAGCAGTGCCCACCACTAGAGTTTCTCATTCAGTAGGTCAGGGGTCAGGGATAGGTCTCAAGAGTCTGTGGTTCCATCATGATCTCAGGTGATACAGATGCTACTCTTGGAGCCAACACACTTTAAGATCACTGGGCACAGACATGGATTCTTTTATTGATCCTTCTATCTCAGGTAGCACCATATCTTCCAGTCCTTTACTTGAATTCTTTCACTATGTGAATCTGCCTTATTTATTCTGCATTATTTCAATCCCCATTGATACAGTAGGAAAGGAGACCTGTCTGTCTGTCTTGTTTACCATTGTACCCCTTCTCCCCCTTGGGTAGCACAGTGCTTAGTGTACACTTGAAACTAAAATACATTTGAGGGGGGAATGAATTAAGTGAAGAAATTAATATGAATGAATGGATGAAAAGTTCCAATAATGATAAGCATTGCTTCATACAAGCTTTGAGATGCCTATTGTATCTTTGGCACTGTTTCTAAAAAAAAAAAGAAAAAGAAGAGAAAAGGTCGTGTTTTGCCAAATGGCAAGTCAAAATAGTAACAGTTAAGTTTCAACCTCAGAGACACTATGAGGTATGTGAGCTGGTTATTTACATTTAACAATTCACTGTAACCAGCCCAGCCATCTGAAATGTGGTTATTGTATGGTGTTTTGAATATGATCACATAACTTTCAAAGAAAATGCTATTTGGAAAGCCATGGGTTGTTTTGTCATTAATTATTTACATGTAGGTTCATTACTGTCACCATTTTAGAAACTTCCCCTGTTGAAGAAACAACAGTAACACCATGCATTGGTCTTCGATGTGTTGATTAGCCTAGAAGCCAAGCCATTTGTATGTAGAAGGCTTCCTCTCACATGTGGAGGTTTTACCTGGGGGATATTTAAGGCCCAACAGTTGGAAGAATTTACCTATCAATTCAAGTCTTTTAAAAAACAAGATAGGCAGGTGCCTATAGTCCCAGCTACTCAGGAGGCTGAGGCAAGAGAATCTCCTAAGCCCAAGAGCTAGAGGTTGCTATGAGCTGTGATGCCACAGCACTCAACCGAGGGTGACAAAGTGAGACTCTGTCTCTTAAAAAAAAATAAAAAAGATTAAAAAACGAGACAAAACAAAACACAAACAGCAGAGTCCTATTAATTTTTTTTCAAATGTGTTAAATAAAAACATCTCTGCTTGACATTCATCATTTGGCAATGACTGCTTCTTCACTCAGACAACATGAATAAAAGATATTACTCTTAGTCCTTAGCAACTCATTCAGGGAAAAGAAAAAATTGGACGTTTAAGAACATTTTACTTTTTTGTTGCTTCAAACTGAATGATACTCTTAAATGATGGCTGGTCAAACCTCCAGAATCTATTAGTAACTTGAAAATAAGTGTGAAGGGGTGCCACAACCCAAAGGAATCTTAAACTTGCATTTTTCAGGCTTGTCACATCATTGCTACTGGTAATAAAAGCATTTTTATTTTATGTTGCAATGTCTACAGAGAATATTAATTTTTTTGCACCGGAGCAAAAAGTGATATTGCAGCATTCATCACATTTTTTGATATGAAATAGACCAAAAAAGGTTGAAAATTGACATTCATTATTTTAGAGCTAATTTAAAAGCCGGCTGCATTTACAGACGTTTTCCTAGTTGCTGTTTATAAAGTTAGTGTTCAGTAGTCATTCAATTTTCAGAAGCTTTTTTGACATGGATTTCGTAGATTTTATTGGGCTTTCAGAAGTAAATGCTCAGGTTTTTATGACAGTAGTAGTACCTGACCAATTTATCAGTGCATTTATTTTCTTATAATCTCTCAGCTGCTGGTCCAATTGCATTGCAATGACTAAAGAAACAAAGACTTGTCATTTTTCAAGTTCTGAAAGATTTAATCAGAGCCCAAACTTTCACTCCCTTTAGTTCTCTAAAGCAATGATCTGGTGAAAGAAAACTCAATCTAGAAGGTGAAAGAGAAGCCAAGACTCCAAGACACCATTGAAATAGATCATCACATTTACATGTACATAGACTCTATTTCATATGGTAGCACCAAAAATGATTTTATGGTTGGGGGGTCACCACAACATGAGGTGTATTAAAGGGTCGTGGCATTAGGAAGGTTGAGAACAACTGGCATAGCGTTGTACATAACTGAATTCTGAAACAAAATATCATCCTCTGTGATCAGTTCATGCAGAATGACCTTCTCAGATAAATTAAAAACAAGTGAATCCAAAGCAATAGCTCCTCCTTCAGCTGGAGCTCTGAAACACCCTTGAAGAAGCAAACATATATGTGTTCCTCCCTCACCGGATGAACACCAGGATGGCGGGTGAGTTCTCTGACGCTATTGGGAATGTGCACCATCCGGTAGGTGCACTTTCTTCTGAAAATTTAGATGTCAGCCAAACTGCTGATTCTGCAACTTAGTCATCTGAATGTTACAACAGGAAAGAGGAGGTATAACACAACTTAAATTTTTGAGGGGGCTAGGAAACTATGCACCTCTCTCCCCGACTGTGACCATCACTATGGCTGGTGTAGTATCTCCCATGGCGCATTTTTAAGTGCTGGAAAAAAATGCAGAAGATTGAAGTGATACAAGAAACAATGTGCTTTCTTACTGGTTGGGGATTCATTTTTGTATGTATTAAAATATTGCTCGAACCTCCACTTTTTGTTTCATGAGTAAAATTCTTAGAGCAAAGTGATAGAGGATTAATCTTAAAAAAGGTTAAAGACAATTTTGGAGAAAATAATAGAAAGGGGTATGTAAGCTATGCAGGAAGAAAGTGAAGTACCGAAATATGAGGAATTATTTCTGGGGCATAGGTTTTTCTTCCTCTTAAGATATGGTTGACTTCTTCAACTTTTCCAGTGTATTTGGAGAAAAGGAATAGAGAGCAAAGGAGGGAGAAAAATGGAACTGGCCTATTATGATAATTATTAGAAGTTCATCAGTGATTTTAAAAAAGAGGCACATTAAAAATTATATTTAAAAAAATACAAACATTTAGAGAATAATTTAATGAGGGCAAAAGTATCCGTCCCCTAAATTCAACACCAACCATCTTCTGACCAATCTCATCTCTTTGTATGTAGTTGCCAGGAGTTGCCAAACAAGCCAAATTTACAGCAGAGTCCTTTTACTGAAGAGCCATCTGGCGACTGCCTCAGTGTCCCAACATGGGGCTTCTGAGAGCAGCCCCAAGTGCTTAAGGAGTCAGGTTTTTAAGGCTTGCTCTGCATCCTGGCTGGCACACAGGCTGTCCAGGTGTATTTAGGGGGTGGGAGTAGCAAGCAAGCATTGTACAGAAGCAGAATTTTTTGGTTAGTCAGCCATATGTCATACATCTTTGTTTTAGTGTTTTCTCATACATCTTAGTTCCAGTACTTTTCCTCCATACGTCTTTGTCTCAGTATTTTCTCCACCTGGCATTGTTTAAAGGTCAGTCTGGGGATAGTCAGTTCATTTCCCAGGCCCAAGAGTTAGTCAAGCAAGAAGTTAGTGAGTACTTTCCCATTTATCTTGGGAGTGAACCAGACTTACTCAATTTTGTTGAGGGCTTGCAGCACAGGAATTTGTCAGGAGTTAACTGGTATTTTTCTACTTTAGCCTAGACCTAACATATATCCCTACCCATTTCTCTTCCTCCTCCCAAATTACTTCAAAGCAGAACTCAGATATCACATCATATCTTCTGTAAATATATCAGTATGCATCTTTAAAAGAGAAGGGTTTTGTAGAAGGATCACTGAAACCCAGGAGTTTGTGGTTGCTGTGAGCTAGGCTGAGGCCCTGGAGCGACAGAGTGAGACTTGCTCTTAAGAAAACAGATTTTTTTTAAGAAAAGAGAAGAAGTTTCTCTTCAAGGCCCTTGCCCACCCTGAGATGGGATCACTTGTTCTTTTCTTGCTAATATGTTGAGTTCTCTGTGGATTCTGGTTATTAAACCTTTGTCGGAGATATAACCTGCAAATATCTTCTCCCATTCAGAGGCCTGTCTGCTTGCTTTACTTACTGTGTTCTTGGCTGTGCAGAAGTTTTTTAGGTTGATCAGGTCTCAGTAGTGTATTTTTGATGCTGCTTCAATTGCCCGGGGGGTCTTCTTCATAAAATATTCTCCCAGGCTGATTTCTTCAAGAGTTTTCCCTGCACTTTCTTCTAGTATTTTTATAGGTAAGACAGGCACACAGTCTACAGACATATGAAAAAATTCTCATCATCCTTAATCATCAGAGAAGTGTAAATCAAAACTACTTTGAGATATCATCTAATTCCAGTAAGATTAGCCCACATCAAAAAATCCTCAAACCAGAGATGTTGGCAAGGATGTGGAGAAAAGGGAACACTTCTACATTGCTGGTGGGAATGCAAACTAATATGTTCCTTTTGGAAAGATGTTTGGAGAACACTTAGAGATCTAAAAATAGACCTGTCATTCCATCCTATAATTCCTCTACTAGGATATATCCAGAAGACCAAAAACTACATTGTAACAAAGATATTTGTACCAGAATGTTTATTGCAGCCCAGTTCATAATTACTAAGTCATGGAAGAAGCCCAAGTGCTCATCGACCCACGGATGGGTTAATAAATAGTGGTACATGTATACCATGGAATACTATGCAGCCTTAAAGAAAGATGGAGACTTTACCTCTTTCATGTTTACATGGATGGAGCTGGAACATATTCTTCTTAGCAAAGTATCTCAAGAATTGAAGAAAAAGTATCCAATGCACTCAGCCCTACTATGAAGCTAATTTGAAGGTTTCATATGAAGGTTATAACCCAACTATAGCACAAAAATATGGAAAGGGAGGGGAGCGGGGAGGTTGGGGTGGAGGGAGGATAATTGGTGGGGCCACACCTATAGTGCATCTTAGAAGGGTACAGGTGAAACTACTAAATGTAGAATACAAATGTCTTCATACAATAACTAAGAAAATGCCAAAAAGGATATGTTAAACAGTTTGACGAAAACATTTCAGATTGTATATGAAACCAGCACATTGTACCCCTTGATTGCATTAATGTACACAGCTATGATTTAATAAAAAAAATAAAAAACTCAAATAAAAGGATATTAGTGAATAATAAAAATTATCTGAAAGTAAACAACTCACTCAAAACAGTAAGTACACAAATACAGAATGTTCTATTGATATAATTGTACTGTTTAAACCACCCATACCTTGTGTAGGAAGACTAAAATATATAAACTTATCAAAAATAAGCACAAATTTTTGAGAGGTAGAGTTAAAAGATATGTTTGTAATCCACAAAAAGTTAAAAAGCTGGGGGAGATGGATGTAAAGTATAGGGTTTCTGTTAGATTTCTTTTTGCTTATTTGTTTGTAAGCAAAGTTGTCATACATTTAAAATATTTGGTTATAAAATGTTTTCTGCAAACCTCATGGTAACTCAAATAAAAAAAATCACTTTTAACAATGGAAGACAGGAAGAAGGAGAGGATCACAAAACAATCAGAAATCAAATAACAACACAGCATTAATAAGTCCTTACCTATCAGTAACAACATTTAATGTGAATGGTCTAAACTTTCCAAAGAAAAGAAGAGTGGCTAAATGGATATAAAAACAAGAGCCAACTATATGTTGTCTGCAAGAAACATATTTGACCTATAAAGACACACATAGACTGAAAATAAAGGGATGCAAAAAGATACTCCATGTAAATGAATACCAAAAAGTGTAGGCATAGCTAGCTATACCTCTATCAATTTCCAATGCAAAAACTGTAGAAAGAAACGAAGAAGGTTCATTTGACTTTCAAGCCTTACTATTTGAGAAATACATTTCATATGGCCACAGATGCCACAGACAGTTATTTCTCTAGTGGATCTGGGCAAAGAAAATTGAAAATCTTTTGGGGAAAAGTCATTCAGAACATTCATGATTCAATGAAGGAAGACAACAATCAACTTTAACAGGATATGTGAAAAAGTTGATTCCAGTTCATATAGATGATTTTTAGGAATTCAATACTTCAGTGGAGTAAGCAACTGCAGGTGTGATAGCAATAGAGAACTAGAATTAAAAGTGGATTCTCACACTATGACTTTAGCACTGCAATCTCATGACCAACTTTAAATGGATGAGGAATTGCTTCTTGATGAGAACAGAAAGTGTTTTTTTTGTAATGGAATTTACTTCTGATGCTGCTGCTGTAAACATTGTGGAAATGACAACAAGAGATTTAGAATTATGAAGAACCCTCATTGACATAACAGTAGCAGAGTTGGAGAGGATTGACTTTTAATTTTGAAACAAGTTCTGTGAGTAAAATGCTGTCAAATACTATTTCATGTTACAGAGAAATCTTTCATAAAATGTCAATAAATGCATCAAACTTCATTGTCATTTTAGGAAATTACACAGTCTCCCCAACCTTGAGCAATCACCACTTGATCAGTAAGTAGACATCAACGTTGAGGCAAGATCTTCCACCAGAAAAAAGGTTATGACTCAACAGACGGGTTTGATGATTGCTAACATTTTTAGCAATGAAGTATTTTTAATTAAGGTAAATATATTGTGAAATTTTTTATGCATAATTCTATTCCACACTTAATAGATGACAGTATTGTGTATGTAGACGTAATGTTTATATGCACTGAGAAACCAGGACATTTGTGTGACTTGCTTTATTGTGACACCAGGCTTTGTTGAGGTGATCTGAGACAGAACCCACAGTTTCTCTGAAGTATGCCTATACAACCAATACCATAACATGCAATGAGATGATTTGTCTGCCTTCCCCAGATCATTATCCCATGGAATTTGATAGCTGAGTTGGTACCATTGCTTCTGATATCCTCACCAGCTATGGGGTCTTATTACATTACAGCCATTAGGAACAAGTTTTGCTTGAAACTACTCTCTAAGCAAGTGACAAAAGTGCAAAACTTTCATAGGGACATTTAACTGGCTAGGGTGAGGACTTTTGCTCATCTCAACTTCTACTGGCCAGGAAGACTCAGCCATCATTGACTCTTCCCTACTCCCAACCCCTCCTAACTGGAATGTTCCCCATTTGGAAAGAGCGAAAGGAAAATATATTCTCCTGGAAAATGGATATATACAAATGTTCATACAGAACTTCTCATTTTTTAAGGCACAAAAGACTTGGAACCATTTGATAGGAAAACTGAAAAGCACAGTAATAAGTTATATTTTTATTTTTATATACTATACACACACACAGCTACACTCATATACATCCCTGCCACACAGAGGGTGCCAAAATGTGTATACACATTTATGAAAGAAAACTTTACTAAAATTGCAATACTCAATATACAATGATAAAAGATGAGTACAAGTCATGTTTGAGCACTTCTTCTAATTGCAGAAGTCAAACATGAGACTTAAGCATTATGATTTTATTACCGCCTTTCCTTTCTTAAAATATGTATAAATGTTTTGGCACCCTCCATACATATTTAAATCCAAAGCTTTGGAGCAGCAAAAGGTGAGCATTATTCTAAGTCTGAAGGTTAAGCACATTCTGCTGCTTTGAGTCTAGGACGGCAGCCATATCTGCATTTGGCTTGAAGACTGAAAGTAGGGTGGCAGGAATGAATGCATATGTTTCCTTTATAATGAGCCTTTAGATCCAGGTTAACCTAAAACGACTCTGTTAACAGTGAGTTTTACCTAAATGTCAAAAAGTTGTATGCCAGGACTAGTTCCAAATATTTTCTTTGCCACCCTGATCTGGCCTACAGACAAGAACATAACTTATAGCTCTAGTTGCAGTAAACTTACAGTGGATCACTTTTATTTTTATAAGGGTTTCCTTGCCAAGCCCTAAAACATGGAGACTTATATTAGTATGCTTAAGACGGCACACAGGGCAAGTGTTTGAGACGATGGTATCCTTCCCTCCTTGGCCTCTCAGCCTTTGAAAATTAAAAATAGCCATGATTTTCAATTTTTTAATAATTATTTCTATTCATGGAAATAGTTTTTATAGTTATTTCTACTCTTTTCCTAGATATGTGGGTTCGAGAATATCAAGATCTTATTCCTCTGATTGCTTTTTCTATTATTTGGATAATTCTATAGCTTCATTATGCCTTTCCTTCTTTAATCTCAGAGAATCTCATAGCCAAGATAATAAAAAATTGATTTTTAAAAAGTATAGCTTCAAACTTGATAATAAAACAAAGAAACAAACAAACAAACAAAAAGTCTTCTAGATGAGGATTTTCAATACTTTTGATTTTTATTATCAAAACTCCAGAAAATTATTTCAACTCACACTTGGGCTAGAAGAACCTTTCTGACATGAAGTTGAGAGTTTATTCAACAAAAACTTACTGAAATATTACTATGTCAGGCAGATCTCTACACACTGAAACTTACCATTATACAGGAAACATAAAACCGACTGCCTTTGTGCAGTTACATGCCAGTAGGGTAGACAATAAGTAAATTGAACAAATTATGTAGCATGTTACAACATTATAACTGATATACAGAAAAACACTCAAGAAAGAAATTTTAAGGGAAAGGGGTTTCCGGTTTTAACTAAGGGGTTATGAAGACCTTACCCTGAAGGTGAATTGAACACGTGGGCTTGAATAATAAGGGAAGGCTTCTTCATCTGGGGAAGCTCTCCGGTCAGAGGAAATGGCTTATGAGACTAGAAAGAAGAGCCTTTGGAAATAGGACTAGAATAGCCTGTGTTCCAAGTATCACCTGGGGACCAGTTTGACATTAGAAGGGTGAATCTACAGAGGAGTGATGGTGATGGTGGACCTGGAAAACCATCCATGTGCCCTGATTCATAAATTTCCATGTGTTTTCCAAGACCATGGAACAAGGTTCAGATGAAATATCCTCGTCAAATTTAGCAGTGAAGGGGCCTTACATCAAGAAAGAATTCTCAAGCTCTTGCATTCAAGAGGATGAGAGGATGCCTTGATTACAATAGACCTTAATAACCACTCATTATGTTAATGACCTACATATGCAAAGCAAAGTGAGAAACTGACAGGGTAAAAAATGCGTGCATTACATATATATATGTCCACACACACATATACGGCACATGCTTTTTTCTTGTTATCATGTTCTGAGTCAAATTCTGAAGCGCAAACAAGCCGTGTTGGTTTGCTGTGCATAGTGAAGAGGAGGTGAATTTGATATTCTGGGTGAGTTATCATCCCACAATCCTCTAGGAAAGTAGCCCTAGGGAGAGATCAGAGAGAGACAGCCCTGGTACTTCCTAAGAATTTATAAACTTTATGGAGAGAAGTATGGAGTATCTAAAGATCTCTTTAGAGCAAAGATCTAAAAGTAGACCTTCCGTTTGACCCTGCAATCCCATTACTAAAAATCTACCCAGAAGAAACAAATAATCATTTTACCACCACGACATTTGCACCATAATATGTATTGCAACCCAGTTCACAATTGCCAAGTCATGAAAGCAGCCCACATGCCCATCAACCTATGAATGGATTACAAAACTGTGCCATATGTATACCATGGAGTTCTATTCAGCCATAAAAAGATGGAAACTTTACATCTTTTATGTTCACCTGGATGGAGTTGAAACGCATTCGTTTTAGTAAAGTATCACAAGAATGGAAAAATAAATATCCACTGTACTCAGTGCTAGTGTGAACCCATATATAAACAATTACATGGTCAAATGAACATTAAAACACTGATGTAGTTTAGTACGGGGGCAGGGAGAGGAGGGAAAAAAGAGTGAGAGGGGAGGGACAATTGGCAGATGAAGGGAGGGCATTTGACTGGGTATCACTGCATGGGCACAATGCGTGTGTGGGTACCAGGCCCCCTGGGTGAGGGGCTCTTTTATAACTGGAACTTTACCTTGGAAGTGAGAACAATGTAATCTAAAAATTTGTACCCTTGTATTAGTTTGAAATTTAAAAAAATCTTTCGCTAGAGAATTATATATAAAAAGGAAGCAGTTTATACATCCTCCCTTCTTAATTCAGTAGGAACACTTCCACTCAGCCAAGAGCATAAATGTGTCAGCACTAATCGGCTGTGCATAGCAGGTGTCAACAAGTGGTCATTTGGTTAGTTAACGGGATTTTGCCCATTCCCAGGCAAAGTTCTTGGAGACACTGAGTTCCACGTCGCAAACAACCCTGTCTTGTTCTACACTTCTCTCAACAGCTCTGGACAAAAGCTTTCTGTTAAGAACAGAGGACTTTGCCAAACTGACAGTCCCATTAGTTTTCTTCTTGGTTTTATAAGCTCATTATCCTTCTTGATCTTTTTTTTTACTTGATGAGGTTTTGATGGCCTCTCCATGGGCTTACCTGACCTAGGGACCTGCTACTTTCACTCTATAGATACACACACCATGCCAATGGTGGCTCCCCTATGATGCATTCTGTGTAAAAATAGATTTAAAAACTAGTATTTCTAAGATCCTGATGTTTTACAAATGATGCTACATTATCTTGTTGATCCTTTATCACTGATCTCTGTGGCAGGTATTTTTACAAATGCAGATAAGGAGAATGAAGGATGTCACAGTCACACTGCCCATCATAAATAATCACATGGACCTATTTCGAAAATATGTGCTATTTTTTCCCCCATCACATCTGTATTGTTCTCTTTTCTTTAAGCTGAGTTATTCTTTCTTGGCTGATTTGAGATTTGATCTACTTCTTTCCTTGTATGTTCACTATTTTCTCTGTGATATACCTTAATGAGAATCTCCACTTGTTCAATGAAAATAGAAGGTAAGGAACAGCCGGGAATCAGTATGTTAAACTCCTATCCATCAGGTTATATCACCTGTACAAACATGCATATTAAATATTTATGAATTATTAAAAGAGGACCAGCATGAATAACATATGTTTATGTATTGGTGCAGCAAAGCTGACATTCAACAAATGTTCACCTGACCTCAACGACCTTTGTTTTTTCACTATGTGACCGTCTGTCTGAATTCTCTTACTTCTCTGAAGAATTCTATATGTTTAATGCTATTAATTACAAACAGGAAATTCTCTAGTGATCAGAGATCATTCTCTTTGACTATACCTGGGAATTCAGAGAAGAGGTAAAGTGAGGGGAGTATTCTTTTTTTTTTTCTTTCCTTTTTTTAATCATTGGGGATTCATTGAGGGTACAAGAAACCAGGTTACACTGATTGCATTTATTACATAAAGTCCCTCTTACAATCGTGTTTTGCCCCCTAAAGGTGTGGCACACACCAAGACCCCAACCCCCTCGCTCCTTCCCTCTCTCTGCTCTTCCTTTCCCCACCCCTCCCTCATTCTTTCTCTCTCTGCTCTCCCCTTCCCCCACCGTGTCATTATTTGTCATTTATTGTCCTCATATCAAAATTGAGTACATGGGATTCATGCTTCTCCATTCTTGTGATGCTTCACTAAGAATAATGTGTTCCACTTCCATCCAGGTTAATAAAAAGGCTCTAAAGTCTCCATTTTTTAAATGGCTGAATAGTATTCCATCGTGTACATATACCACAGCTTGTTGATCCATTCCTGGGTTGGTGGACGTTTAGGTTGTTTCCACATTTTGGTGATTGTAAATTGAGCTGCAATAAACAGTCTAGTGCAAGTATCCTTATGAGAAAAGGATTTTTTTCCTTTGGGGTAGATGCCCAGTAATGGGATTGTAGGATCAAATGAGAGGTCTTGCTTGAGTTATTTGGGAGTATTCTTAAGTGACTCATGTGGTTGAACACCTGCTTAGCATCAAGGTCCTCAAAGCCAACTTCACTCTCTGAAGTAGACATGATCGTCAAACATCTAAGGATATTTAAACACACATCCCCAATTTATAAGCAGACTTTGAGATATACCTGGAAAATGAACAAAATAACAAAGATAGCTATCCAGCATCATTCCTAAATCCACCACCCTTATGAATAGGTTGGGAATCTGCCTCAGGTCCTGGAGATGCTGGAAGAATGGTTGGACCAGATGATGTTTTCATACCGTGAAGAAGAGATATAAGTGAAAATCTTGACACAGGATTTATTTTCATATGTGAAATATTTTGTTTTTCTCCTTTTCTTACAAAGATATCAGAATGAACTATTACTTTAAAAGTTATAATGTTAAAAAATACAGTATTCTCTCCATAAGCTCATTAATAAACTTGTTAACAAGACTTTTTTTTTGTAGACACAGAGTCTCATTCTGTGACCCTCAGAAGTGTGCCGTGGTGTCACACACCTCATAGCAGCCTCCAACTCCTGAGCTTAGGTGATTCTCTTGACTCACTCTCCCAAGTAGCTGGGACTGCAGGCACCTGCCACAATGGCCAGCTATTTTTTTGTTACAGTTTAGCCAGGACCAGGTTTGAACCCGTCACCCTGGTGTATGGGGCCAGCGCCCTACCTCCTGAGGCACAGGTGCCACCCTGTAACAAGACATTTTTACTCAATTTTAAAATCCTACATTTGAAAAACATATAATTTAGAATGCATATCAACACAGTATATTACATGTTATAATATACAGTAGATGGTTATTTTATCACAGATGCATCTAGCTCACTCTTTTTAATTACTGCACTGTACACTACCATTTATAATTATTTATGCAATTATTTTGACAAAGAATTATGAAATGTATCTGTGCATGTTTTCTTTGTTCTTAAAATTCTACAAGATACTAAAACTGGAAATAATTGATATAGAGGTGATTCATGTGACTTCATGGATGTAAGTTAGTTGCTTATCAAAAGCTTCAATACTTAAAACTTGCACTAATAGGTTAAAGCAAGTGACAGCTTTTCCTATTCTTTTCAAAGTTGACATTATTATACTTTTTGGTATTTTTTTCAATTGGATGAATAAAAAAATGATATCTAATTATATATGTCCCTGATTAATAAGTTTGAATTTTTATATAATTCTATTGGCAATTAGTATTTCTTCTGTGAATTTCCTATTTGTATCTTAATATAATTTTATTGTTGGAATGCTGGTGTCTTTCTAATGGACTGTCTGACTTTTTAAATATACTCTGGGCATTAATAATTTACTGCCACATATATTCATAATATTTCCCTAGTTTGTCTCTTAAGGGTCACCCTGGTTTTGGTCTTTACTTGCTTGGTTTGTGTTATACACAAATTTAAGTTTGAATTCAATTAGAAGAATGAATTTAAACTTGGTTTCTGTTATTTCATTTAATGACAGACATTATTTCAAGAAATTTCCATGTATAATTTGTTTTAAAACATCACTTAATTTGCTTTTATTCTATTAAAGGATTTATATTTAACTACTTGCCATATGCATTGAGGTAGGAATTAAAACTTTTTTAAAATTTTGTATTTATTTACTTCTTAAATAATTATATTCAATGTCTTAGAGTTCAGAACCCTGCGCTACTCTCCCCAAAACCATATTTCGGGGTGGATATCATCACAAAATCTTTTAATGAATACATATTTTATATCAATATGTTTAACTACACAAACATATAACTATATATTTTACTTCACAATATGCATGTGTACATACATGAAGATGTAACATTTTTCTACCCACCAAGTATTTTAATTTAATTTTGTAAAAATTTCAGTCTTGAAATAATTCTTTATCAAAATAGAGATCTTAGAAAATAAAAAAGTAAAATCAATTTACATGTAAAATTATATTTTTATAATTTTTTATTTAATGTAGCAAAGTAAAAAATTCTGTTAGATATTCTATGTTCAGTTCATTCTTAATTCTGTAGTTTTTCTTTTCTCAAATCTTATAAAGAGGTTGGTTTCACGGTCTATTTCAAGAACTAACCCAAACAAACATAAAGTTGAGAAAAATGGGCCTTATTACTTAAAATGATGTATTTTGTCCTTTTCAGAAAGAATTGAATATTGTGTAAACATTATCTCATCTGACTTAATAACATAAACAGACATAACTGAACATTTTAGTAAAATAACACCCTTCCCAATTCATGATCCAGAACTCAGCCTTAAATCATGTTTATTTTCCAGGATTCATACACAAATTGACCTCAAAGGCGATTTTGCATTTCTAGGAAAATTTATAGGTAAATATCCAGGTAACAGTTACTCTTATCTTGCGCTGAGGAAATTTCAGAAATTTCCACCAAAAGAGTTCCAAACAATTCAAATAAAGGTATCTGTTTTCAAGACTTAAATTAAAATCAGATCATTTTCCCCCCTTTGGTTTCTGCTCTTTGTTAGAATTGTACCAGCAACCATAGAAAAGAAAAAATACCGACTGTATTACTAAGACCCACTTACATATCATCTAATATGCAGAAATTTATTAAGATTAAACAGGCACCTAAAATGCGAGGTGAATTCTAAAAATATAAGGCAGCCAGTTCCCACTTCCCCCCAAAAGATTAAGTAGATTAAACCATAATTTGTACACTGCTTTGTAAAAATTTCAGTATGAGTCCTAACAAAATAAATCCCATAATTTGCAGTGCCCTCATAGTCAGATCTTAACTTTAAGACACATGTAAAATAAGTGAAAATATTTCCTAAGGAATATTTGCTGAAATAGTTTCTAAAGGAGGATGCATAAATATCACTTTATACAGAATTAAATGATGAATTTTATATCACGTTCTTACAGTTGGAAAGGAAAAAAATTAATAAATTAGGGGATCTTCAAGATTATCTTGAGAATCCCTTAAATTGTGTTTTCATTCTTTTCTTTTCCTACCCCTGCATTTCAAATTAGCCAAGAGAAATAAAATGAAGAGCCAGAGAGAACACCAGTGCATTATGACAGGATGATTTTATTTTTAAGTATGAGTCTGAATGAGATTTTAGAAAATGGATACTGTATTTCTTAAATGGGTCTGTGTTGGTCAAAGACCATTAGGCAACTTTGGAAGATTCCATGGGGACACCTGAGGCCAGACGTTTCAATCCCACTGGACTAAATCCACTGTTTGTCTTTCTGCATGGAGAATTAATAAATGTATCAATCTTCTACCGGCGGCCCTGAACTAGGGAACATAAAGGAAATAGAATAAGTGGGAAAAAAATGGCTTGTGCGTTTTTCCTTCCCCCACCTCCTGATCTTTGGTTTCTGTGTGGTGAACTGATTTTCCCTTCAGATTTTTTCACTTTATTCTTTTTCCTCCCTTGTTATTAGTTATGTCTTTGAGCATTCCTGACTGCATTACACTTTGTCTGCTTTCAAATGATGTCTCCCAACCTGGACAGGGGCTGTAATTTAATGAAATTGGCCACCTTTGCATACCTTCTGCTCAGCAGATCAGTTGGTGGCCTTGAAGTGTCAGATTTCATTAAATGATTTTAGTTTCAAGGGGAAAAAAATTAAATGGAAAGTTAAGGAAACCAGTCAGGAAACATGCTTGGTGCCAGCAGCCTTAGAGCACAGGATTCCAAAAGTCATTTTAACATTTCTGAACTGATAAGCTAATTAATTATTAAAACAGAAAAGCTCCTAGGATGCCTATGACCAAGGTTATAAATACACCCCTTTCCAATTCCCCTTTCTTTTTCATTTTTCTTCACTGCAAAGTTGTGCCTTCAAATTGCACTTCTAAGCAATTCTAAGACATCAGCTAGAAAGGTTTCAAATCATAGCAAATAATTAGGGGAGCTAAGAAGAAATATAAATTATATTACACACACGAGGTTTACAGAATTTTTAACGTTTTATTTTTTGCTTTCTGTCAACTGGTCCAAACCCTGCTGAAACAAAATTGAGAATCATTGTAATGGGTAATGTCTATACTATTTTCTTTTCTTTTCTTTTGAGATAGAATTTCCCTCTGTCAGCTGGACTAGATTACAGTCGCCTCAACGCAGCTCACTACAAGCTCAAACTCCTGCCCTCAAGTAATCCTCCTGCCTTAGCCTCCCAAGTATCTGGAACTACAGGTGCACACCACCAGGCCTGGCTAATTTCCCCCCCTATTTTTAGTAGGGCTCTCATTCATACAGAGGCTGTTCTCTAACTTCTGACGTCAAACCATCTTCCCACTTCAGCCTTCCACAGTATGGAGACAATACGCGTAAGCCCCAGCACGAGGCCTATACTGTGTTCATTTTGTAACAGCAAAATTTCCTCTCTACCACTCTGCTTAAAACCATAGTAATTGTTGGGTCATCATCCATTTAGAGAATGGCTGGAGAGTAATGACAGTGAATACACAATCAGAATTAAATTTTTCTGTGAATCGTCTGCTTTGTGATAAAAGTTTATTTGTAGGGTTTTGTATTATTAAAAGGTGGCAAACAGATTCCACTTACTCATTCTGGTCTTCTTTAGTCAAATGCAATAGTCTGTCATTTAGGTGGGCAAACAGGTGCCAGACGGAGGAACTGTACCGCATCACAAAAGATTTATGTGCTCTATCGTCCTCTTGTAAGGAGGGGGAAAAAAAGCTGGCTGTCAAGGTTAGAACCTGGAGCTCAAGGTTATTGAAATAATCGAGGGATTTTCAGGCAAACATGCAGAACTATTGTTTTATAAACTCTTAGCATCATGTGGGCAACCACCTTTCCATCTACCCAAATGTTTTAAAAGCTTATTATATATTATGGACTTTTTATCGTCAGCTTAGCTTTATCTGTTTTAATTGGGAAGATTGGAGTGAGTCTTTATTTTTGCAGTGAGAGAGGATACCCGAGAAGGGTGAGGTCTGGGAGGACAGGTCTTGTCAAGGAGAGCACAAGGATACACCTGCAGGGTCCTCTCCATGGTGACTCAGCCTTTAGGAATTTGTAAACTTAACTTCCTGGAACTTGGAAATTTCCAAGTTCTGTGAAATCCTGTAGTTCTGTGGGGGCTGGACTAGCATCTCCCGCTTGATTCAAACTGGTCAATGAGAAGAGTACCTGTGGGGTGGAACTTCTTGA
>CAUYON010041126.1:0-16626 GCA_963573935.1 Arctocebus calabarensis
ACCTCCAATTCCTGGGCTCAAGCGAGTCTCCTGCCTCCGCCTCCCAAGCAGCTGGGACTACGGGCGCCCGCCACAGTGCCCAGCCATTTTTTTGGTTGCAGCCGTCATTGTTGTTTGGCGGGCCACCCTAGCCCGTTAAGCCACAGGCACCGAGGCAGTTATTCCATTTTCAAACTCACTTATTTGGTAACCTCACCTATCCAGAATAGAGGCAGAAAATGAAGGGAAAATTCCTGAGAAGTCCAAACAGATACCACTAAATCTGTCCACTAGAGCTCATGAGTTCTGCTTCTAGTGAAGGCTCTGTTCACTTATTAGCACCATTATTTGATTGTTCACTGCATTCACTTTTCAGAATACATTATTTAATGTCTATGAGACTTTACCATACTGGTAGAAAAGAGAAAAATTCTAATCTGAATAGACACAGTTTCCATAGTTTCTCTAGTCTTCTGCAGTGCTGTCAGGGTTATGTTTCCCAAGAACAGAAATATGTTTGTGATATTCTTGAACTTCAGAAGCCTCATTTGGTTTCCTGTTTTGACTGCTCCTTTCTAAATGCATGGTGGGTTATTAGTCATAGTACCCTCCTGCCAAACTGAGATGCAGCCTTAGACTTCTCCTCTGCAGAATTTCTGAGTGGTTAATACCAGTTAATAAAAGTATGTAAGATGAAATCTATTTGCTACAATAAGCCTACCATGTGAAATGCAAACTTCTTAAGACTGAGTATAAAATTATACATCCTAATCTAAGCCTACTTTTTTTAACTATATTCAGCCATTCTAAGAGAATCCTTTGTGTGAATTACTTGTCCTTCTGCTAGTAATGATACTTTTCACTTCCTTACTCACCAACTCATTGTTCTCCAAAGGCAGATATCTTCTCCATACACGATTATCTACTTTATTTTTTTTTCATAGCACTGCTTATATTTTTGAGTACTACTTCCACATCATTTTATAGTTAATTGGTAGTATAAACTCTCTTCACCACACTGAGAATTCTCTGTAAGTGCTGAGGACTTGTTTTCTCTTGTATCTCCAGCACCTATATTAATGCCCAGATGATCAATAAACATTTAGTGAAAGAAAAATGAATTCATTCAGTCAGCAAATATTGATTAAGCATCAACTGTGTATCAGGTCTAAAACATGTTATAATAGGTGCATATTAAGCAATGGCAAATTTTGCCATTATGGGTGTGGAAACTATTTGAATAATATGATGGTTGACTGTGATTCAAATGACTGCGAACAAACTACAAACTGAAAAAAGACTATTTGTAGCTCATACCCTTAGAATAAGGACTGATCTTTCTTGTATACAGAGAACTTTTGAAATGAATAAGGAATAGTTCACAACTCAATTTTTAAAAATGGGCAGATATATGAAAAGGAGATTTAAGTGGCTCTTAAACATACAAAAACAGAAACAAATTTTAGTTGTGATAAGAGAAATACAAATGAAAACGACAGACAAATTTTTCTTTTGTCCAATTAACAGTGATCTAAAATGTTTGTAGCAAAGATGGGGAGAAACTAGAACTCTCATACTTTGCTGATGGAAATATAAATAGGTACATCATTTGATAGTATCCTTAAAAATTACAAAAATATATATCGTTTTATCCACTTGAAACTTTACATCATGAATATGTTTTCTCTGATGAAATGAAATATACACAAGCTATTCATACAGCATATTTTTAAATAACAAAATATGGTATAAGTGTCCATCAGGAAGAAAATAGTTCAGTAAATATGTCTGAACAGTAGAATACTACACATTTGCATTAAAAAAAATAAAAGGAAGCTTTGTGTAATCAACAGTTGTTGCAAGCATAGCCTAGCTTAGGCATGATAAAGAACTGAGCATAAGAGACTAGAATAAATATGAAAATATGAGTTAGGCATAACTCATATTTAGGAAAATATAGTTAAGGGATAAAGATTAAAACAGACAAGGGATGTAAAACTCACATTTGTGCACCCTAAAGGCCTGGAACTTCACGTCTTTGATCTGGCAGATTCACTCAAGTGACTAGGTTTAGTGGTGACTTTTTTATGAAGAGTAACTGTATTCTTTTTTTTTTTTTTTTGTATATGTATTTTGGATGAATGTAAGGGTACGTACAATTAGTTTACATTGTTTGTGTTAGTTAGGAAAAGTTGGAGTTGTATTTTAGTACTTCACATAGGTGTGCCAAATATCCCTACATTGTACTTGTTAGATGGGAGCTTACTGAACCCCTATATTCTTTTTTTTCTACTGCTATGTTAAAAAAAGAGTTAGTTAAGAATATAAATTCTAAGTTAAATTTCGCTTTTTTGTACAGACAGTATACCATTCTGTTTTATTATATACAGAACTCATTTCTTCTGTTTATTTTTACTGTCAGCTAGATTTTGGTCTTTTCATTGATCATTAACATCCTTCAAGTGGAAGTTAGTGAAAATCTAAGTAACAGAAACTTGAAGTCTTCTCCCTTCTTGCTTGTTATGAAATTTGTTTAGAGTTGGTGGAAAAAAAATTTGTTTCATTAAAAACGCATATTTCCTTTATAAATTATGATAGATACTATTCCTGTCCTCTTTCACATGTAAGTGAATTGTGCATATTCCCTTCTTCTTTCAGAGTCTGGTATACCTGCCATTGACTTAATTATCTATGGGAGTAAATTTCCCCAAGGTTGCTTATTAGCAAATAAATCCAGTACTCAGTTTTCAAGATTTAAAACTTGAGTGTTTTGAAAATTGTATTCTTACAAGCATCTCTCATTTTCTTCAGGTCTTTGCTAAAATATTACTTTATTAGAAGCAACTTGCTATGCCCTTCTATATAAAATAAAACCATTATCATCTCCTTTACTGCTTTATTTTTCTTAAAAACACTTATCATCATTAAAGCTAACAGGCAATTTATTTTATTATTTTTATCTGTCTCCTATTAGAATGAAAAATGGGACTTGGTTGTTTTTGGTTTGTTTGTTTATTTTTGAGAGAGAGAGTCTCAAGCTGTTGCCTTGGATAGAGTGCCATGGTTGTCATCATAGCTCACAGCAGCCAACCTCCAACTCTTGGGCTCAAGCAATCCTTTTGGCTCGGGTTTTCCATTTTTAGTAGAGACGGGGTCTCACTTTTGCTCAGGCTGGTCTCAAACTTGTGAACTCAAGTGATCCACCTGGCTCAGCCTTCCAAAGTGCTAAGATTACAGGCATGAGCCACTGTACCTGGCCAAGAATGGGACTTTGACAATTTTGTTTTACTGGGATATAGTGGGTGCTCAATAGTTATTTATGGGATACATGCATGAATGAAATACATGAAATGTAAATTAAATGTTAAACTGAATTAAGTTGCATTAATTAATACAAATAACAGCTTATTTTGAATATATAGTCAATGGTCAAACTTAAATGTACTTGTATTTACAGTTATGTCAGGTTTAGAAAAAATCATTTTCTGGTTTCTTTTTTATTTTTCAGTAAAATGTAACCAGCACGTGTATTTGCCTGTCACAGTAATTTTGTATATGATGATTTGCCAATACTCATAGGCTTTGGTGATCACTCATCATCATCTACTTTATAAATTTGGTCTTTACACTTTGTCATTCTCAGTTTAACAAAAAAAACCAAAACTTGGATTTTCTGTATTTTACTTGAAACAAAATGCAGTTGATGCTATTATAGCTTAAGATTAGTTAAGTTCAAAATAAATAGTTCAAAACTAGGTGTGCTGATTAGCAGCAATGCTTTTTAAAGTAAGTTGCCACCAGATCCTAAGAATGTGGTAATATTCCCAATTAAGGAAGGCAAATAAGAATCTGTCCATCCAGGGCTGTACCTGTGGCTCAAAGGAGTAGGATGCCAGCCCCATATGCCAGAGGTGGTGGGTCCAAACCCAGCCTCAGCCAAAAACTGCAAAAAAAAAAAAGAATCTATACGTCTAAATCAATAGTAATAACTTTGTAAAACATAAAGCAGTACTTCAAACAGTATCATTTTTAAAAACTCCCCTTTCCTCATGATGTGATTTTGGTTCTCTCCAAGGTTAACATGCTTTCTTCCCTATCTAATTATCAACCCCTGTTCCTTGCTCACTCCTTGAGCTAGCCCACATTATACTCAGAGACATAATTTCATCAATATTGTAGAGCTTTAATACCATGGCCTACAATGGCTCCACCAATTCATGGCAGAGTATTAGGTCTTCATAATATTAAATTTACATTACACTTTGGCTCTCTATCTTAGTGGGTCAGTCACAACAGTCCTGTAATAGATACACATCTATGTATAGATGACAACAAATTTTTTTCAATAAGGCAGTGTAATTATAAAGGACAGTGAGAGATTTTCTGATTATTTAGAGAAGTGGTTCTCAACCTTCCTAATGCCACAACCCCTCTAATACAGTTCCTCATGTTGTAGTGACCCCCAACCATAGAATTATTTTCATATACCTGTATTTGTACAGGTTGTATGTAATGGTTTTAGGTAACCCCTGTGAAAGAGTCGTTTGACCCCGAAAGGGGTTGCTACCCAAGAGATTGATAACTGTTGCTCTAGAGCATCATGAGACAATAACAATAATGAATAATATTTACATATTGCTTTATAATTCACAAAATATACATTGCCAGTGTCACAATGAGGTTCAAAGAGTTTAGATGCTGTTTGGGTTCTTGTGCCTGTTATGCCATACTGAAAAACAAGATGGTAATAGTGGTAAGAAAATGTCTTATTTAGACTATTTGCGGTGCAGCTTTTGTCTCTAAGTTTTGTTTCTTTGTAATATACTGGAGAAGAGTTATGGTATTGTTTTGTTACTCTGTTTTCCTCCTGTATCCCATCAGAGTTAATTTCTTTTAGCACAGTAAACGTTTACTATATCATTCCATTTTACTCTGTTCCACAGATAACAAAGTTAAAAGGCAGTTTGGGAATATGAAATAGAAATTTTCATAATATAGAACTAAAGCAGCATGTTCTTACCAAATTGAATTGACCAGTAATTATTGATGAAACTTTGTTTTTTTTAAATGGGGCTGATAACAGTTTTTTGTGGGCATTTACTATGTTTATAACACTTAGTTATCTTTTCTTGGAGGTTTCTATTCTAGGCCTCAAAAGGTTTCAGTGTTTAAAAAATCAAATTATATGTTAATGGTATGTATTTTGGGTAGCAAACTTGGAAAATTATTTTTTCCTATAAGAATATATTTTTATGTTTATTTTTTGTTAAAATGTTAACATTTTTATCAGCAATACAATTTTATGTTTTCCATATAAATATATTTTAGCTACTGTACCTAATCTTAATCTAAATAAATTAATAACTTAATTATAAGAAAAGCTTCCAATTTTATTTTTACAATTTAATGAATTATTTGTGTTCTATATGTAAACTGTCACAGCATGAAATCAATTTTCTGCCTTGATTCATCCCAAGTCTGAGATTTCTATCACATTAATATTGTAATTAGAAACATTAATTTAATACAGACGGCAACTTAAAAAGCATACTTTGCTTGGCAATTTAACATATTTCTCTGAGTGCATAGGACTTCAAGAACCTTCACTCCACTAATAAATTTATTAACTCAAACTTAAAAGAAGTGAAAAGTCTCTCTTTCTTTTTCTCTCCCCATGGCCAGTCTGCTAAAATAGATTATTCATGCTTATTTGATTCAGGTAGGCTTTTGCAAGCTTCCCTACTAGGCCTGGGAATGTGGTACATTGAGGCCTTTTCAGAGGCTTCTGACATAGACCAAGCTTTTATTGCATGGTGTTTTATTATAGCCAAATCCTAGTCTCCACCCAGTTTGTAGGCACTCTGCTTATTCTTTTGAATCAGGAAAGGTTATCACCTACCTTAATCCGTGCGGCAGCATGGATTAGGGACACCAGTGTGCCCCAGGATTCTCAAAGAGGATCCTGGAAACTTCTGTTTTTTTCTTTTTTGCTGTCTTTACTAAATTCTATTGGGCCTTAGAGGGATTTGCATCTGAAATGGGCAACCTGGTGTTTTTCTCAATGAAGACATCAGATCAAAGTTCAGTTAGTCAAGGCCTTTCTAAAACATTAAGGGGGCTTGGACTTACACAATAAAAAGATGAGCTCTAGCAGAGATTGCAGTAAAAACATTCTGAACTATAATCCGGATAAAGAATAGATTATAGGCCAAACAACAGACCTTGTTTAAATTGCTTTAGAATAATAACTTTACATTTAATAAACTTACACCCTATTTATAAGAAATATTATATCATTTATTTGTGATTAGTTTCATGGTAAATGGATAAATTATGTTTTGAGAATAATAATTCTGTACATATTGTACTGAAACATTACCCTGAAGCCAATTCATAGATCTCTTTCACTAATAAAAGTAAGTAGTACATCATGGGGGATGAGCAGTCATTTTATTTAGAAAATGAATATCAAACCCATGGACTATGAATCTAAGAAAAATGTTTCTCTTAGACTTAAAAATTTTTTATTCCGTATCACTGTATAATTTCACGTTTATAGGCATTTAAGAATATGAATCCTTGAAGTCTTAAATGCAAATATCTAGTGTCAAGAAAATACGGGTTTCTTATCTTAATTTAAAAATTGTCAGTATGATAAGAATCTACTATATATAATTCTTAAATTTCTGCAGAGATTATCTAGTGTACTTGGAAAATGGTCTGTTTTGTAGCATTCAAGATGGTGGAAATTATGTAAGATTAGATTAGATTCTTCATAGAAGTTATTGCCAGATGGAATTTGTTAATAATATAATAATTCAATTTGGAATAGAGTTATACATATATTTCCCTGATGTTGAATGAGAGAATTTAACCCAAAGTCCATTCAAAGCAATATAATAATGTTTTATTGGTAGACTTTTACTATCCTATGTAAATAAATTCAATTTCACTAGTTATTAGAGTTTCTCATTAAAAAGATAATTTTGTTAGAAAAAATTGTTAGTAGAGAACACAAAACAGAAATTATCAATGAACTAATGGTTGTGGGGGCCAGGTTCTGACTGGTTTAAAATAGCTCATACACATTCTCCCACTTTATCATGTGCCATGTGCCTTCTTCCTGTCTGGAGTACTACAGTACGATGTTTTATGCTGTAAGCTTAATTTTAAGTGTGGAAGAAATACTAGATGTATAATACATATATATTGTCTTGCTAGTTTTAAAATAGCTATTACCCAGTTTAATATATTTAGGGCCTCTCACCAGTGAATTGATTTGACTTAAGTTTTCATTAGTTCTAGTAGTGTATTTTGTCATTAAACCTATAATCTTAAATATTAATTAAGAATTAATATATTAAATTCTTGAACTTAAGAATGTATACAACAAGGTGTTTACATTCTTAACAAACTTAGGGCACCACTAAGAGTGAAGAAACATGACAGATAAAATAGTTGATTTCTAACTATAAATAGTTTAAATAATAAAGATTGTGTGCTTCTTTCAAACTTAATGTGTATATCAGCTCTTCCTTTTTAGCATAAAAATGCATACATATATCATCATTTTGCTGGATATAGTACAAAAAAATTATAGTTTACAAAAAAATTGTTTTAAATCAACCAATATGGGTTGTTTTAGCAGGTAGGACCGGTATCATCTTCAAGATTTGGCCACTATTATGATGCCTCAAAAAAGATACCACAGGAACTAATTGAAGCTTCAAAATGGCATGGATTTTTTCTTCCAGAAAAAATAACTTCAACTCTTAAGGTAGAACCCGGGTAAGTTAATGACCCACTTAATAGTAAATTCTGATTCCAAAGAGTAATAGAATTAATATTTACCACATTTTTTAAAAGAATGCATATCTCAGGGTAAGTACCCTAATAATAATGTTAGTTTTCTACATAATATGTACCCTTAATTGTACATATGTTTCATAATATTTCTTTATGTGTTTTTTCTTTTTTTTTTCTGGTTGTGTAACTGTTGGACTATTAATCTAACTTGTATCTTGAAAAAGTCTGGACCCCAAATTTATAATACCTGCTTATTTTATTTTCAAGAAAGTGTGGAACAGTTCTAAATCAGAGTCTTTTAGCCAAAAGTGCAAATGGACTACTATTAAATACTTATTGATAGTGATAGCAATGAAAATTATATAAAGTCCTGGTGCTTGTTCAGTGTTTCAGCAGATACCCTTTCAGATAGTAACAAGTATATGTTTTACAATACTTTATTTCTGAAGGCTTTCTATTTCTAGTTATGTTATAAGCATAAATAAAACAATGTAGGCTGGGCCAGGTGGCTCACACCTATAATCCTAACATTCTGGGATTCTGAGGCAGGTGGATTGCTTGAGCTCATGAGTTCAAAACCAGCCTGAGCAAAAGCAAGACCCCGTCTCTACAAAAAAATAGAGAAACTGAGACAAGAGGATTGCTTGAGTCCAAGGTGAAGGTTGCTGCGAGCTATGACAATACAGCACTCTACCCAGGGCAAGACCTGGAATCTCTGTCTCAAAAAAATTTAAAAATAAATAAATAAAACAATGTATATGACTTTAGATGTCTTGAGAGAATTTAGAGTTTGAGTTTTACAATGAAGAGTTTTAAGTATTAAAACAACACATGTTTATACTGCTTATAATTTTGTTAAGGCAGAACTCTAAAATTATAGTACTTGATATTAAATAATTTATAAAGTATTAAGAACATTTAATTCCAATTTTTATTGCAGTAGGCCATGAAATAGGTTGTTGCCTGTGTTTTCTTTAGCTCTTATAAGTCCATCTTTTTTTTTAACTAATGATAACTTTAATAAAAAATATGGAACATTTCACGAATTTGCGTGTCATCCTTGCGCAGGGACAATGCAATACATCATTTCTAAATGAGATGAGTTATTAAATGGAGACTTAATAGTCGGGAAGTTGTGAACTGAAATGACTTAAAAATGTATATGCTCTTTTCCAGAAGTAAAATATGAAAATTTAGTGAAGACTATTCTACTTATTCGTATTAAATCAGTTTTTTTTAATTCAGTTTATTATGGAATTCTCAACTATATGGCAGGAGACTTATCAAAAATGGATAGCTCTTAGCATTAATATCTGCCATTAATGAATGAACTCCCTACTATGTACCAGTCACTCTGCAGTATTTTTTACATTTGTTACCCTGTGTAATCCTTGTATTAACCCTATAAAAGTACATATTCCCATTTTCCAGAAGATACTAAAATTCATAGAAGTGATTTATCTCAGGCTTAATTACTAAGTGGTAGAATCAGATTATTTGTCAAATTTTTCTCTTTTTGCTTCACTACTTCAGATTTTGAAGTCTTTCACCTTCCTATGTTATAAGAGAACACTGCTAACAGAATAAAAACATATGGATTCTAATATTGCAGTCACCCTATTGTTGACCTTGAGCAAATCCCTTAAATTCAGTGAAAATCAATATCCTCATGAAAATCAGAGGTGTGTAGAGGAGGAAATAACGCCTCCTATACATACATCATTAATGTTTTGTTTAGTTGAAATGATTATATTAATTATACGAGTTACCAATTTTTGCCACACATTGAACCAAACATACATACATGTACAGGCTTGAGAATAACTTTCCTTTACTCAAAATAACTTTCCCATAATTTCTGAAATAGTAAAAGGGTGGAACCCAGATTCAAAGTCAGTTCTCCCTGATTCAAAAATCTGTGTTAGTGTTAATACTATACAACCTCCATTCATGGAATACTTAAGAAAATAAATGGAAAGTGTACCTTCAGTAAGATGTTTTTATCTTATTTTTTCAATTATTTGTACTTATTTATTTATTTATTTATTTTTTGAGACAAGAGTCTCACTTTGTTGCACTCAGTAGAGTCATAGCTCTCAACAACCTCAAGCTCTTGTGCTCAAGCTATTCTTTTGCTTCAGCCTCCCGATTAAGTGGGACTACAGGCGCCTACCACAACACCTGGCTATTTTTAGAAGCAGTGTCTCCCTGTTGCTCAAGCTGGTCTTGAACCTATGCACTCAGGCAATCCATGTATCTTGGCTTCCCAGAGTGCTAGGATTACAGGTGTGAGCTAGTATGCCCGGCCTCATTTATTTTTATTTATTTTTTATTGTTGTTGAGACAGGGTCTTACTCTGTCTCCCAGGGTGAAGTGAAGTGTAGCTCACTGTTACCTCAAACTGCTAGTCTTAAGCAAGCCTCCTGCTAGAACTACAGATGCATACCACCATGTGTGGCTAATTTTTAAAATATTTTTGTAGAGACAGGATCTCGCTATGTTGCCCAGACTGGTTTTGAACACCAGGGCTCAAGATCCTTCCACCTTGGCCTCCCAAAATGCTAGGATTATAGTCATGAGTTATTACACCCACACCATTATGATATAGTTAAGAAAAATAATATGGTAAATAATATGGTATTACTTTTGTAATTTAAAAGGTATATTTTAAGGGTAAAACTCTTTAATGCTAGAAAGTACAGAGTTTTTCAGAGTTATTCATTCAACAACTGAGGGAAGAAGAGAAATAATATTTTCTCAGATATCTATTCCAAGTTGTGCATTTTTCAATACATTTGACCATGGGATATTTCATTTAATTCTCCCAAAACCCTCTGAGAGAAGTAATATTAGCCCCATTTTATAGAAAGCTTCAGGTTAGAGTTGGTAAGTAACTTTCCCACTGTTGCAGGCTATAAATGACTGAGCTACGATCCAAACCCAAGTTTCCAAATCTTGTGCTCCTTTTTTCCATCCCACATTGCCTCCATTTACTGAGGCAGAAAATGTACAGCCCACCAAGCTAGGTGCCAAAGAAATACACCTTGATCAGCTGTGAGGGTCTGGCCCCATAGTCTTTAAAATATATATTTCCTGAGTATGCTTTGAGAATTAGCAGTTTTCCACAGAATAGGAAAATTTATAGATTTTAATTATCAAGGCAGTATTTCATTACATAGAGTTAACTGATAATTCATTTATTTCGTATTAAACTTAAATGCTTAATTAAATGTAATTAAATTTTAAACATGTAATTAAATTAATTTTCAAAATGGGTACTTTACCATATGAGATTTATTTTAATTTATGAAAAGCATGTGCTCATTTCACTAAAATGAACTTTACTGGTTCATTTATAAAACAATAAAGCTAAGCCTTACAGTTGCTTATATGTTTCCTGTAATTAAAACTAGAGGATATAGCTGTTTTCCGCTATCAGATGCGAGCATATACTAAATATAATTTAATAGTTTCTAGAGGTACTCTTAAAACATGTAAAGATAATTTTTACATTAATAAAAACTGAAGACCATTTGAAATGTGCAGTGACTGGTTTAAAAATTATTGGTAGATTTGCCTGTGGAAAATGTTCATACCGTAGTTAAAGTTTTCAAATTAAAGCCTGGATATAAAAACCTGACAGGTATCACAATAATATTATCGAGATGGTTTTGTTTAGATATTTTAATCACATAAATTAGATAATCTGAATTACAAAATATAATAAAGGAACCAATTTTGAGAATAATTCTGTAATCCAAGAGTTTTTTAATTTGATATTGTTTCAAATTACACTTTATTAACAGGTATGTCCAAACACAGTCTGGTTTCCTCACTAGAAAGAAATTGTTATTCTTCAGGGTGGGGACAGTGTCTGACCTTTCTTACTGATTAACAAATCTACTAACATACTGCTTAACCTACTGCTACCAAATGAAGGTATCCCCTTAAAATTCATAGGTTGAAGCCCTAATCCCCAGTGTGATAATTTGGAAATGGGGCTTTGGGGAGGTAATTACATTAAACAAGGTTGTGAATGGGGGGGCTCTGGTTGATGGGATTGGTGTCCTTATAAAAGAGGAAGAGAGTTTTTGCTCTGTCATTGCACATGTGCTAAGGAAAGTCCATGAGAGCACACAGGAAGAAGGCTACTGTCTGCAACCAAAGGGGAGACACCAGCCCTCCTGGCACTTTGTTCTTAGACTTCCAGTCTCCCGCACTAGAAGAAAATAAATTCCTATTGTTTAAGCCTCGGGGTCTATATCATTTTGGTATGGCAGCCTGTCTTAGTCCTCTTTTGCTGTTATAACTAAAAACCTAAGACTGGGTAGTTTATAAAGAATAAAAATTTATTTTTCCACCATTTGGGAGTCTGCAAAGTCCAAGATTAAGACAGTAGCAGCTTTGATTATCTGTTGAACCCTGTTCTCTGCTTCCAAGAAGGCACCTTGTTACTGCATCCACCAAAGGGAGGAATGCTTACAGGAAAAAGATGGAAGAGCAATCCAGGCAAGTGCTGTACCAGGCCTTTTTTATAAGGGTCTTAATCCCCTTTATGGTGGAGGAGCCTTTATGGCCTAATCATCTCTTGAAGGTCTCATCTCTTGAGGCTATCACATTGGGAACACCAAAATTTTGTAGGGAATACATTCAAACTATAGTATAGTACAGGAGTGGGGAATCTGTGGCTTCAAGGCCACATGTGGCCCTCCAGATCTCTAAGTGTGGCCCCCCAACTAAATCCAAACTTCACAGAACAAATCTCTTTATTGAAAGGATCTGTTTTGTAAAATTTGGATTCAGTCAAAAGCCTGACCTCCAGGATCCAGAAGACTATAGACCAAGCCAGCTAACACACCTACTATATTGTAAAATGTTACTTTGTTGTAAGTATTATAGGTATGTTAGATCTTGAAGATTGAGTTTGGCATGCTATCCTCAGTTAGTAGTAAATTGAATGAGTTTATTTTGATACGTTTGTTCGAATTTCAAGATTTTATTTTACCATATTTATCCTAACAAAAACTAGTAGTTTCTTATATTAACTAAGAGATTTGTGCTAAAATGAATGAACTGAATTAGGAGAGAACCAGTTATCTTTCTATGAGAAAATTTATAGGAGAAAAGTCAACGGAAAGAGGGTGGAACTTATACTTAAGATTTTGAAGTCATTCCAATTTTTATGCCACAGTTCTTTGCCATCTTAAATGGAAAGTCAATATAAGCCTTCTCTAGAATTTGTCTAGATAAATCATAATTGTGCTCCCCATACCAGATCTACTTACCTTTGTTCATATTTCTGTCAAAACATTTATCACCTTGCACTGTAATGCTTTATCTTGTCTACATGCTGTCGTCCCCTTCAGTCATTGGAAATCCTTGAGGAAAAGAGTTTTACTTTGTTCATCTACTTATTCCATGAATGGAGGACACATGTATTCGGTTGATAGTTGATGAATTAGCAGATCAATACCCAAAATAGAGTAATAATTCAGATTAACTACAGCCTTATTCTTAGCACTAAGATTAAGTGAGATAAAACCAGTAACTGAAATATAGTCATGTAAGAAATATATTTTATTTCAAAAATACAGATCTCTTAGAATGAGAAACAGAGACTCACAGTATATTTAGAAGTTGTAAATAAACGATTTGCACCAATGAGAAAGGAACTATGAAACAGAGCTTTTAGGTAAAACTAAACATTCATAACAGAAAAAAGACAAGTTTGAAGTCGTATAGTTATAGAAATGTACTATAAACCACTTTATTAAAAGGATGTAAGGAATGATACATTGATGCAAATATCAGAACTGATGAAAAGACATTATGTAAATGTAAAAAGAGATTTTGCTGTCTGCTCAGCTGCTGGTGATATAATTAAAGTAAAAGGATAGTATTTGAAAATTTAGTGAGAGAGAGAGAGCATTTTCCCAGGTCTTGTTTTGACCCATGAAGAGAGAAATTGCCTGTTTGCTTGCATGTTGCCTTTCTTTTTTCCTCCTCCTGTTCTTTAAGGGCCTGTCAGGTACACAAGCTAAGTGGATTATCCTGCTCCTCAGTTCATACATGGCATACTATTCTCATTGATAAGCATGAGTTTTGTTTTAATATTTCCCATCCTATTCCCCTTTCCGTAATCCCAGTCATCTCCCCATAGAGAATATTCAGAGAATATTTTCTCTATGCTTATTATGTATGTTCTTCCAATTGTTTATCATTCTGTTAATAAAGTAAACTTTGATCCTTGAAATTTCTCTCTCTCACCCTCTATCTACATATCCTGTCAGCTGTATCTTCAACATATATCCAGATAATACTTTTTTACAATCTTTACCTCTACCATGCTAACCTACATCAGTTACATTTTTTGCCAAAACTTTGGGGATAGGCTCCTAATTGGTTTTGCTCCTTATTACTTGGTGCTCCTCTAAAACAGCCCTAGTGAACCTTTCAGAATAACACTGTCCAACAGAACTTTCTATGTGATAGAGATTTTCTATATCTATGCTATATGATGTAGAAGCCACCAACCACATGCAATTGATGAGTATTTGAAATTTGACTGTGAAGACTTAGACACTGAAATTTTTATTTTATTTTACTTACTTTAGATTTAAGTAGCTTTATATAACTAGTGACTACCTTGTTAGGCAGTTCATTTTCACAAAATAAGTCAGCTCTTACCACTGCTCTGGATTAACTTTCCAGTGATTTCCTATCTCATTCAGAATAATAAGTCCACATCCAGAGAGATCTTTTAAAGTCGTGAAGCCTTACATGGCCTTCCCTGTCAGCAACTTAGTCTCAAGTAGAAAAGGAAAGAAAGGTTTTTTTGTCCTATGTTTGCAACTTTTCTATAAGCTTGAGATTGTTTCAAAACTTAAAAAATTACAAACATGCATTTTTTTTAGTAAATTATGATAATTTTTAAATGAGTAATAAAAAGTTGGATAAACTACTTCCAATGGGCAGAAGATATCAATAGATATTCTCAAAAGAAGATAGAAAATGGCAATAAACCTCACTACCTCAAAAAAAGTGTAAGGCAAAAACGAAAGCAATAGCTCACAATAGCTGAATGAATTTTACACACTAACATCATTATTTTTGTTTATATATTTGAAATTCATTTTAAGAAGCATATATTTTTATTAACAGGCAAATCAATAAATTTATTTTCATTTGGGGGAAAAATATAACTAAGACAAATATTTTTCATGTGGGTATAGTCAACTTATTTTTCATTTCATTTAAGAAAAGTTCTTTGGAAATCAATTATTGTTCTTATATATAAATCCTTAAATGAGCAGTGGCTATATTCTCTCTCCCTCCCACACAGTTAGCACACTTCTAAAAGTGAATTAAAGTACTTAATAGATTATCCTTCTTGCTACTCACTTCTTCTTTTCAATCTAGTCATCCCACCCAGTCTCCGTCCTTCTTGCTTCTAGAGTATTCTGATACCAACTTCATGGGGATTGATAATAATTAACAATTATGAAGAACTGATTTTCTTTCAGATACTGTTCTTAGCATATTAAATTTGTTAACTCATTTAATTCTTACAAAAATACTTTGAAGTTGGTAACACATCAGTTTTAAAAAGAAGGAAATAGGCACAATAAGCTTAATTAGTTAATGTCACACTGGAACTGTCAAGGCACTCTGAATAGCTAAATTATTCTTGAAAAAGAACAAAGGTGGAAGTCTTACACTTTCTACTTTCAAAACATATTACATAGCTACAGTAACTAAGGCAGTGTAGTATAAAGTAAAAACAGTGCAGTGTAAGGACAGACAAACCAATAAAATATAGAGCCCAGAAATAAATCCTTAAATATATGGTCAAATAATTTTCAGCAGGGTACCAAGACCACTCAAGGGGAAAAGACAGTTCAACAAATGGTGCTAGGAAAGCTAGATATCCACATGCAAAAGAATGAAGATGTATCCTTGTTGTATACTATATACAAAAATTAAAATGGATTAAAGACCTAAATGTAAGTCCCAAAATTATAAAATTCATAAAAGAGAAGTTTTGTTTTTTTATTTTTTTTTAATTACAAAAATTATTTATTTCTGCTCCTTTCATACATCTTATTGTTCAGGGAACAGCCCCAGACATTTCTGAAATAAAGTACTATCACACACTCTGTTTAATGGCAAAGCACCATAAGTATAGCTGACCAGCTGTCTGGAGTTCTCAGCTTATGGAATCTCATTCACCGATTTTATATTAATTTCTGCAAATCAGGAATATTATCTCCAAAAAATATTAATGGGGTTGTAAAAAATAATTTTATTTAATCCTATAGTTGCAGATATGGAGTATACTTTTAAAAAATTAAAAACTAAGACGAAAACGCCACTTAACATCGTTGGTACGTCAGTCAGTATAGGTCTGGAGGAAAAGATACTGTGATAAACTTGTCTTTGATATGAAGAAGAAATTTTAGTCCAAGCTTGAATACATTTCACTAGATATTTCTTTTACTGAAACTCTTCATTCTTTCCACATTTCATATCAGAGGACTGGTACAGCCTTTAAAACTTCATTAACAGGAGCAAATCCAGTATCCATTGATTTCTTCTCAAAAGGCACTCTAACCCATCAGATAGCCTGGCAGTTTCATTCTCATGAATACTCTAGCCATGAAAAAAGTCAATAGGACACAGACGAATCCAATGAATAGAAGAAGAAATCTATTAAGTTTTGGAATATTTGGTGCATTGGATCGGTCCAGGATTATGAAACCTAAACCTCCCATTGTAAACAGGAAGCTGGATGCAAGTCCTTCCATAATATATTGTCCATTTACTCTGTAGGCCAAGAAAGCT
>CAUYON010041127.1:0-21277 GCA_963573935.1 Arctocebus calabarensis
GTAGTCCCAGCTACTTGGGAGGCGGAGGCAGGAGACTCGCTTGAGCCCAGGAATTGGAGGTTGTTGTGAGCTGTGATGGCCACAGCACTCTACCCAGGGTAACAGCTTGAGGCTCTGTCTCAAAAAAAAAAAAAAAAAAAAAATTCTAAATATCACTCAGCAAGAATTCCATGGGAAAAATAGTTACATTTCACCAAACCACACCAGGTTACTTTTAATTATAGGCAAAGCCAAGAAAGAGTGAAATAAAAAATGTTCATTTGAATGAAGACCTCCCCAGCAGTCCTAACAATTTGGTGATTTGTTATGTTCATATACAACATAAACAGCTTTAAACAGCAAAAAATACTAGTGGAATTTTAAAGCTTCTGTAATGTAAAATATATTTGAATTATAATTAAATTCATTTATATCTGAAATTTATTTTAATAAAACAAAATCAATACCGTAATTCAGTTAAGTTTGAAATAGTATTTTTATTTTGAAATTTTTTTTTAGAGAGTCTCACCCTGTTCCCAGGCACAGTCAAAGCTCACTGCAACCTTGAACGCGTGGGCTCAAATGATCCTCCTGCCTCAGCTTCTCCAATAGGTAGCACCTGCCATCACACCTGGCTAATTTTACATTCTTTATAGAGAGGGGGTCTCATATGTTGCCCAGGCTTGTCTCAAACTCCTGGTCTCAAGTGATCCTCCTGCCTCTGCCTCCCAAACTGCTGGGACTGCAGGAATGAGCTACCACACCCAGCCAGAAATAGTATTTTTAAATGTTCTACTCAGTTATTTGTTAAAAATATAATTGTGGGCGCCTATGGCTCAGCAAGTAGGGCACCGGCCCCATATACCAAAGGTGGTGGGTTCAAACCCAGCCTCGGCAGAACTGCAAAACAGAAAAATAGCCGGGCGTTGTGGCGGGCGCCTGTAGTCCCAGCTACTCGGGAGGCTGAGGCAAGAGAATTGCCTAAGCCCAGGAGTTGGAGGTTGCCGTGAGCTATGTGACTCCACGGCACTCTACTGAGGGCGATAACGTGAGACTCTCTCTCTATAAAAAAAAAATTGTGATTTTAAAAGCTCATATAAAATAATCTACCCACCATAAAAATACATTATTTTGCTGATAGTAATATGGCCTACTTAATGTTATAAAACATATGTAACCATGCCAAGGATTACTTACCATTTTTTTATACAAGATTGAAAGATGCTTCACTGTATATGCCAAAGAAGGGTGATCAGGGGCTAAGGCACGTCTCCGAATGTCTAAAGCTCTTTCATAAAGCTCTTCTGCTTTATCATAATGTTTCTTCTCATTGCACAGAGCTGCCAGATTATTCAAAGACTGGGCGCAGTCAGGGTGATCTGGTCCTAGGACTCGCTCCCTCATTTCTAAGGAACGCTTCAGAAACTGGTCAGCTGCTCTATGAACACAACCCCAAAACGGTATGAGCAACTCATTTTTTAGAACGCTGAATCCCAAGCCCTGATTAAATGGAGAACTGAATTACTTTCACTCTTAAATCCAACTTAAAATGAAGGATTCAACTCAAAATCCTCTCTTCCCCTCATCCCCTCCCTCTTCCCTTCATGCCCTTTTCCTGATAGTTTTGAGGACCTAAAGAATCTGACTGATTGCCTCAATTCTCCACTTCTAAAAGATAAATCTATGGGTGTCCTACAAAATAAATTTTTTATACTTTTAAAATGAAAGATTTTGGTATTTACTCTTCCTCTCTTCGAGTTACTACTGAATAATTTTCATTTTTTTGGTAGAGATAGGATCTTGCTCTGTGGCCCAGGCTGAAGTGCATCTTTTTTGGAAAGTATAAATGCCATTTTGAGTCTTTCAGTCCAAATAAACTGATACAACTAGCAACATTTACATTCTTTTCTTCATTCTCCAAATAGTCCCAAGTTTCTTCTCCTGTGAGGTCTCATGTATAATACCTACATAAAATCACTTTTCATAAATATAGGAAACATATTAGGGAGACTGTAGAATAAATTTTTAGCTAAGAAACAATGTAAAAAGAAACAGAAAATGCCACGATCCTTAAGTGTGGTCTTTCATAGTCATCATATAACATTATACATGAAATATGGTGTGGTTTTTAATCAGTTCTTTCCTAGTCTTAGACTTGATGGAAATGAAAAACAGCTTTGCACTGAAGGGCAAATGGATACTTATTTCCATTCTTAACGCCATGGTACTCACTCCAGGTTATTTTGAAGATAGTAGAGAACACCCAGTTCGTTGAGAGTCCGAGCGTTATCAGGTGTGTCCTTACCTAACGTAAGCTCTTCTAACTGTAGGGCCCGTCTACGTAAAAGGGCAAATCCGTACTGCAGCAAAGAAAAAAATTAAACACAATCACTAAGTAGATAACAATCTTTGATTCTGAAACAATATGCTAAGGTCCTAAAAATTCCTTTCTCCTTTTTTCCCTTTAATCTAGATAATAATTTTAAGCATGATACTGAACCAATTTAATAGTTCCTAAGAATACATGTTTCTATAAGGCAACACCTTCTAAAATTCAGAAGAACTACTTTGTGAAAATGATTATGAGATATTATAGAAAGTACCAACATCTCAAAGTGCTTCAAAGAGATTAGGGATTAGGTAACAATTTGTAGATATTTACTAACCCCATTGCTAAAAACTTAAAATTAGGTACTTAAAAATGCACATATATTTTAAGTTAAAGAAATACAGGACATTTAAATTTTACCAGCAACTTAGAAAAATGAAAATAATTTTTGTGTGTTGAAGAGGAGGAATTACTTCACATTTGAATCTAACATAAAATGTTAACTAACTTTCTTTTATTCCCTTTTCCAACCCTTTAAAAAAAAGAATCTTTAGGCTTGGCGCCCGTGGCTCAACGGGCTAAGGCGCCAGCCACGTACACCTGAGCTGGCGGGTTCGAATCCAGCCCGGGCCGGCCAAACAACAAAAAATGGCCAGGCGTTGTGGCGGGCGCTTGTAGTCCCAGGTACATGGGAGGCGGAGGCAAGAGACTCGCTTGAGCCCAGGAATTGGAGGTTGCTGTGAGCTGTAATGCCATGGCACTCTATCCAGGGTGACAGCTTGAGGCTCTGTCTCAAAAAAAAATAAAAAAAAGAATCTTTAAATCCCGCCTTCTAAAGCCTAATCTTCAAATGAACTTTGTAGTCCACTTTTGTCTACTAAGTTGCAATTCTCATTAACACTGATATTTAAACACATAAGTAAAAAGGGAAATGTTACTTTCCTAGAAGTCACTTAAAAATCCAAAGCTCTTAAACACATGAGGTTTATGCATTTATGATATTCAGAGATGCTCTTTTCCTCTTATGTTCAAAACATAACACACAAAAAATTTCTCATTACCAAGTTGCCTTTTCTCCTTGTAGCTTTCTGATGAATTTTTAAGGATTTTTTCCTAAAATGTTCAGCTTGTTCATACCTTAAAATAAAAAGTACAAATATGTCAAACAAAAGAAACATATTCAAAGTCTACTTCCATTGAAATGAAAGCACATAGCGTGAAACTTTTTTTTAGCTATTAAATATAGCATTATTCTAGAAGTAATCGTCATGGAATTTTAAAAAGTCTAACAGAAATCCTCAGAAAACAAAATCGGACAAAACAAGAGTCTAGTCCTCTCAGTAGCAGACATTTAATTATTTTTAACTAATTTAACTCATCTTGCATCTCCAAAGGGCAACCTGATTAAATGGAAATCCGAAATTTTAGTTGCTATAGCTCCTTTTCCCACACAGGTTTACTACTGGTCAAATATAAATGTGAAATTCACATTTGTGGAAGTTTGTGTGGAACAATTCTTCCAGAAGTTAAAAGTTCCGGTACATGTCACTTATGATGAAACAAAATAAGTAACTTCTGATAGAGGAAGAAATGTCCTTCAGTGGGTACCTAATAGGTAAAAGAGACTTTTTATTATATAGGGATTAGGAAATTTTTTCCTGTAAAGGCCTTTTTAATATTTTGGGCTTTGTGGGCCATTGCTTTCTGCTGCAGTAAGGAATTCTCCCCATGAAGCACAGAAGGAACTACAGATTATAAATGAAAAAATTGTGGCTGTATTCCAATAAAACCTTATTTACAAACCTGGACTTGGCCTGTGAGCAATGGTTTGCTAGGCCTGCACCAGCTGAGCACCCTTATAATCAGAAAACCAAAAGTCCAGAATGCTCCCAAATCTGAAACTTTTTAAGCACCGAGGTGATGCCACAGGTGGAAAGTTCTATATCTGTCCTCATGTGACAAGTTGCAGTCAAAATACAATCAGAAACTTTGTTTTATAAATGAAATAAAATATTGTATTAAATTAACTTCAGGCTATATGTAGAAGATGTACATGAAACGTAAAGGAATTTCATGTTTAGACTTGGGTCTCATCCCCACAATAGCTAATTATCTGTACATAAATATTCTAAAATCTGAAAGGCATCCAAATTCTGGTCTTAAGCATTTTGGATAAAGGGATACTTAACTTGTGTTAGTAACGTACTCAAATATTACAAAGTTAGCCAGTGAATGAGCTATGATTCAAACCCAAGACTATGTGACTCCAAAATCCATCCTCTCTCCTTCATGGATCCACAAGGAGATGACTCTTACAGTTCTAATCTTCCCTGATTCCCAACCAAGAAATATTATGTGACTATGATGCACAGGGTAAGGAAAAGCACACAGCCACACAAGTACATTAGAAGACTCTGACTCCCCTTTGTAAAATCAGAGTACTACTAATTTAAATCTTACTTGTTTTGTTTCTGGTACAAAGTTGCAAGAGCCTCAAGTTCACGAGCAGTATGTGGATGGTCTGCACCATACGCGTTCTCTGAGATTTCCAAGGCCTGTTTATACAGCTGTTCTGCGTTGCCAAACTTCTTCCACTGCACATACACACTTGCTAGTTGGTGGAGGGACTGAGCTACTCTGGGGTGATCTGGATCTAAAGCCGTTTCTCGAATTTCTAGAGACCTCTGCAGAGGCACCACAGCCTGGGAAAATGAGGGTACAGGCTAATTAAAATGAATAAAATGCCATAAGACCTGCCATCTGATTACATGTTCAAGAGCTCAGCATAACAATGAAAACTGCATTCACTCCCTGTAAGAAAACATGAAGACCCACCCTGTCTCAGACCTTTCGGGGGCTGCCGAGCTTACCTGACTGAGAAGGCCTAGATCCTTGAGAAATCGCCCCAGGGTTTCATAAAGATCAGCTAAGCAAATCATGTTCTCCTCGCCTTCACAGCTTTTCTCATACTGCTTCAATGAGTCGAAGTATTCTGCTGCCATTGCGCTTTTGTCTCTGCCCACAAATTGCCAATAACTCAGCAACTCAGCAAAGTGTCCTCTGTTTCAACAAATAACAGTAATTCGATGAAAAAAAATTTAAATCCATTATAGAATGAAAACTCCAGAATTCATATCAAGTTATTGACAACTGATCAGTAGGCAAGTACAGCGTGGTGAGGTAGGACTCAGACCGACGTCTGAGTTCCAGGGCTTCCTAGCTTGTGTGATCTCCAACAGGTCGCCTGGTCTACACTTCGTTATCCTCATCTGCAGAAGTGGGGACAATACTACTTGCTTCAGGTGTTGCTGTAAGGAGATTATTGCATGCACTAACGAACTACTTCATCGTGTTGGCTGTTATCATTAACACCACTATGGCCAATCACCAATGGAAATTTATCTGAACTGCATTTTTTTTTTTTTTTTGAGACAGACTCTTACTCTATTACCCTGGGTAGAGTGCTGTGGCATCAAGCTATCCCCTCCCATCAGGCTTCCCAAGTAGCTGGGACTACAGACTTATACCACTGCACCCAGCTAATTTTTCTATTTTTAGCAGAGTTGGGGACCTCACTCTTGCTCAGGCTGGTCTTGAACTCCTGAGCTCAGGTAATCTTCCTAACTCGGGTCCCAGTGTGTTAGGATTGCAGGTGTCAGCCATCACGCTTGACCTTGAATCATTTTTATTTATTTCATGGTTCCTAGTCAATTGTTGCGTTCACCCCCAAAATTATTCTAAATGATGGAAACTGGAAAGAGAAGAAACTAATGAAACATAGCCCAACTGTCAGAGAGTATCCACTTTGCATTTTTATCAAGAAATTGAATGACAAAAAGTAAGCTTATTCATCTGTCCTATATATGATTTTAAGTAGCATGGGAGAGCTGGTAAAGCACAAATCTGATTTCAAAGGACTCACAAAAAGCTAGAACAGAGAACAGAAATAATTTAAGAGGCACAACAAAGAAATCTGAGAGAGTTCATATAGGAACGAAACAAATTATTTAGCTATTTTATTGAAAATGTCCAGATTTCTAAGTGAGGCAGAAAAACTCCCAGAAAGGCTTAGTTACATACATCAGAAGCTTGGCTTGCTGACTGACTTAGTAGGTCAGGAATTTTGCCACTGATAAACTCAAGCATACCAAAAGAGAGAAACAGAATCTATTTGTGACACAGGGTAATTTTGGAATTCAACGCTAGACAGATTCTATTTGGAGCCCAGAGTTTGGTTTTAAAGGCTACATTTTGAGATACCTGCAGGCCCTAAGAAGCAGACATTATAAACTGTCTTTCAGGATAGTTTGGATTTGAACCAGCTTAAATATAAAAATAAGACATAAAGTTGTCACCAGATCCTTCCAGCTCTGATTTGATGAAGCAATACTCTTAAGTTTTCCTCTTGGAAAAAGTAGCTCACATAGCAATTTGCAAATTATTTTAAAATTTTTCTGATAGTTTTTATTTCAGGCACCACCGAAACTAGACTAATTTTTAACTTAAAAATGACATTTTTTTCTCTATTAATCTTAACAACTGTTTTAAATCTTTCTGAGAAAATATGTTCTGTAATAAGTTGCTTACCTTTTATAAAGGTTTTGAGACACAAAGAGATTGAGAAGGCAATTGTGCAATTTCTGCTTACTTCCCTGTTGCTGAAAGAGCCATGGGAGTTCATCTGCACTTCTCCAAGTCACTCTGTCCTGACTATGAAAAGAGAGCATACAGCACTCAGTACTACCTGCCTACAATGAGACTGCTTCCAAAAGGCTTTGGACAAATGGATAAATGTTGAAGGAAGAAAAAAAAAAAAAATATATATATATATATATATACACACACATACATATATACATGATTACATCTGATTCTTTAAACATAATGTAATACTGAGAAAGTTAAGTCAAAATCAGAAATTTTACCAACCTATGAAAATAAATTCAGTGATATTCAGAACCCTCAACCAAACTCTAAAGCTATTTTCTTACAATTGAACTATTAAAAATAATCCTTAATGGGCCCACCTACAACAGCACATAGATACATTACATGCACACATATTTTAAACTATTTAACTGGAATAAAATAAAAATAATATAGTGACCCTACATTGGTTTCCCTTAAGTGTAACCTTTAGCATAATAGTAAAAGACTTACAAAATTATCTTTTGATCTTTGGACATTAACTGAATAAGGAGAGGATTTAATTTTTTTGTAATCATTTAATTTTTATACTTTAAGCTAAGAAAGAGAAATAAAGACAAAAGTCAGGATGTGTTGAGGAGTTACAGAAGAACAATATGGACATCTATGATACCTTAGCTGCAAGGTGAAATAGTTGATTAGCCTTTGCTTATATGAAGAAATTATAGCAGGACAGTCTATGTACTCCAATCTCACTGCTTCCCAAGCCTAGGGAGAAAAAGAAAATTAAGTCACTGAACATCTGACAGTAAGACTGTAAAAAAGAATTTACAATTATTTCCATGTGAAAACTGTAATAGCAATGACATTAGAACATTTTTAAATTCAGGAAATATTTATGTGGTAAGATGATATTAGAATAAAAAAATTCCTGTACTATTGTTTAAGAACTCAAAATCCAATTTAATTAAAACTTTTAGTTAATACATTAAAAATCTCTGTAATGTGGAGTGAAAAGTTACTATAATAAAAAGAATAAATTATATTTAAGTGATACACAATAAAAGAACAAAATAAAGCTGTGAAATTATTAGCATTTCACCTCTCCAAACACAATACAGCACACTCAAAGATTGCATTTGCATTTGTATACATACATAAATTAACCACGGCATTGTAGATGATAAGAATTACATTAGCCAATGGTTCCTCAAGATTTACTATTATGTACTAGACATCTTGTCTAGTAACTCACAAGGGCCCAGGACCACTTCAATCAACTCTCTTCACAACCCCTTTGGAAAACTGGAAAAGTCTGCCCAGGGTTTAGACAGCTGTTGCTCAAGGGGAGAGAGCTATTAAGTACGAATACCTGAGTTATGAAAGGAGGCTGACTGACTCACTCAGAGTCCAAGCTCATGATATCTACACACTTGAGTGCTGCATAATAACACTTGGTTAACAATGAACTGCATAGACTAGTATGACAGTGGTTCCATAAGAATATAATGGAGCTGCCCTACATAGGTATACCATTACACATTTTTCATACCATACTCTTACTATACCGTTTGTTTCTATGTTTAGGTACAAAAATACCTAGGATTGTGCTCCAGTTGCCTACAGTATTCAATAAGTAACAAGCTACACAGATTTGTAGCCTAGGAGAGACAGGCTATGCCGTGCAGCCTCTGTGCACAGCAGGCTATCCTAGCTAGGTTCATGTACGCCCACTCTGATGTTTGCACAATGATGAAATCTTCTAAGGATGCATTTCTCAGAATGTATCCCTGGTTGGTAAGTGACAAATAACTATAAAATAATACCAGCAATTCAATGAAACATAAAATTGAAAAATTTTTCTTCTTCCAGAAAGAAACTACCTTTAAAAAATTTTCTTTGAGACTTTTTGTGACTAGCGCTTTGTTTTTTTTTTTTTTTTTGGAGACAGAGTCTCACTATGTCATTCTGGGTAGAGTGCTGTGGCGTCACAGCTCACAGCAACCTCCCACTCTTGGGCTTAGGCAATTCTCTTGCCTCGGCCTCCTGAGTAGCTGGGACTACAGGCGCCCACTATAACGCCTGGCTATTTGTTTTTGTTGCAATTGTCGTTTAGCTGGCCCTGGCTGGCTTTGAACCCGCCAAGCCTCAGTGCAAGTGGTCAGCGCTGTAACCACTGTGCTACAGACACCAAGCCATGACTGGCACTTTTTAAAGTTTTTCAGATTTTATTGGGGGTAAGAAGACAACATGAGATCTACCCTTTTAATCATTTTTAAGTGTAAAATACACTATTGCTAACTATAGGGACAATGTTATATAGCAAACCTTTAGAACTTATTCATCTGGCAGAAACTACCTTTTAAAGTAAGAGCCACCTCATAAAGGTACTATATATAAGCATAATATTAGCTAAATTTTATATCTAACCTAAAATCATCACAAAAAGATTATAGTACAAAATTTCAGATTTAAATTTTGTCTTATAACTGACACATTTAAAATCTTATAACATGGAATAATATGTTGACATCTGTAAGTAAAAAGTCTTATTAGAAGATGCTTAAAATAACATTTACCTGTAGATGTTGAAACCTGAGCAAGCCACACCCATAAGTCAACAAACACATCTTGTGTAAACTGTGAATGAGAGTGGTCAGGACAGCCCAGGACATTTCAGGATAGAGTTCCATCAACTCTGATTCACTCACACCATTGTGACTAACATTGATGAGGCAGAGAGTCTAGGCAGAAAATCCAATTAGGGCTAATTAGGCACCTCTATAAGTAGCTAACAGCCACTAACATTTCCATAGCTCTTTTAACTTTTGACCCAAACTTACAATCCAATGATTTAATGAACCAAGAAAAAATTTTTAAAAAATAAAATACGCTGTCCAGAAGGCACTAATCAAGAATAAGGTAATGATGGCTTGGCGCCTGTGGCTCAAGCGGCTAAGGTGCCAGCCACATACACCTGAGCTGGCGGGTTTGAATCCAGCCCGGCCCACCAAACTATGACGGCTGCAACCAAAAATAGCCAGGCGTTGTGGTGGGCGCCTGTAGTCCCAACTACTTGGGAAGTGGAGGAGGGAGAATCACTTGAGCCCAGGAATTGGAGGTTGCTGTGAGCTGTGATGCCATAGCTCTCTACCCAGGGCAACAGCTTGAGGCTCTGTCTCATAAAAAAAAAAAAAAGAAAAAAAAAAAGAATAAGGTAATGTATACATAAAATCTACCATGCCAAAGATGAACAGATACAGAAAATGTTTAGTAAAAATGAAGACTGCATGAAATGTATTATTTAAACTAATGATAGGCTGGGTTTGGTGGCTCATGCCTGTAATTCACAGTGGGAGGACTGCCTGAAGTCAGGAGTTTGACACCAGCCTGAGGAATAGCAAGATCCTATATTCTACAGGAAAAAAAAAAAAAAAAAAAAGAAAAATTGACTGAGTATAGTGGTGCATGCCGGTATAGTAGTCCCAGCCACTCAGGAGGCTGAGCAGGAGGATCAAATGAACCAACGAGCTTGAGTTTGCTGTGAGCTACGATGACAACATTGCACTCTAGCCCAGGTGACAGAGTGAGAAAAAAAAAAAAAGCAAAACAAAATCCAAACCGCCCTAAAAAACAAGAAAACTAATGACAGAATTCCAATTCTGGGAAAACAATGGAAAAATAACCCTCTTATTACAAATGTCTGCAAGTATTAGATGCATTTCGAGTGCCAAAAGTCAATAGGAAACTGAAATCAGAGGGTTAAGTGCTGGAGCTCCAGTGGAGACAGAGGACAGGGCTTGGGTTTTCACACCCACAGTGGAATGGAAAGTGAGACTTTATGCCCTGTGCAAGGAATTGAAAATAAAATGCTTGTTAACAGTCGGACTCAAAAGCCTTTGAAACATTAGCCCACAGACATGGAACGGATACAAGGAAGCTTGTGGGGATGGGGTAAGAAGTGAAAACCCCAGGAACCACCAACCTGAAAAACGGCTTCAGGTCCAAATCTGAAGATCAGCAAGATTGTCAGATTTTAAAAAAGTCTTTTCAAAGATCAAAATTAAATACCTTAACAATTAAAATGGTTATTTTAATTTTAAAGCTCTCTTAGAAACAAATCTTAACAATAGACCTTCATAGGGAAGAAGATAAAACATTATTGAAGGGCTTTAAAGAAGTTAACTAAGTAATGGAGAGTTATTTAGCTCTCCCTGGAAGGGGAAGACTTAGATGATAATTCTTCCAACTTGATCTCTAAATTTAATATAATTCCAATTAACATTACAAAATGAGGTTCCATAGCACTTTAGGAGTCAAAGGTTAAAAATACATATGGAAAATTCGCAAAGACAATCGTGAAGCATAATAATAAACAGGGATTTGCCCTAGCAAATATCAAAAGCTTAAAGTTCTAACACTAACAACTAAGAAAGACAGTGTGGTATTGGTAAAGAATATATAAACTCGGAATGGAAGAGAATAGAAACGGATTTTTATATGTGAGCTTGATATCTGTCAGGTGGTACTGCAAATCAGCAGAAAAGATGTACTGTTTAGTCAAAAGAACAATTAGCCATATGACAAAAGATTAAAAAGTAGATTACTTCCTCACAAAATAAAAATAAATCAATGAGTTAAGAACTTACACCAGAAGGAAAAAACTGTAAAACTTTTTGAAAAACATTTGTGTGTATGTGTGTATGCATATGGGAATACTTCTATGATAGCAAAGAATTTTTAAGGTTGTAACAAGTAAAAGAAGCTGTTGATAAATCTGACTTACCAAAATAAAACTTTGTACAATGATACCGTAAAGTTAAAAGAAGAAGTAAGAAAAAGACATTTATTTGCAAACTCTATACTAAAAGATTCAGTATGTAGAACATTTAACAACTCCTACAGATCAGTAAGAAAGGCAAAAAATCCGATTAAAAAAATGGGTAAGGACTTGTACCAGCAATTCACATAAGAGGAAACAAGGACAGCAGACATGAGAAGGAGATAAATCTCAGTGATAACCAGGAAAATGCAAATTCTATAAGCACACTATGGCTGCCAACACTCCTGGATAGGCTTGAAACATATTTAAGCATAAGTTTAAAAAGAATTGTTACTTACTATAGTTCACACGCAATACAAATGAGGCAAACTACTCTTCCTTTATAAGTTTATTTGACTTTACCTGTTTCATTAATTCTTTATCCGCCTCATTTGCCATGGACTCTTGGATTACATGCAGAGCAAGTCGATATAAGGAAACTGTATCTTGACACTGGAAACACTGATGAAGGATTTTGTCTAAATTGCCTGCTCTCCCGGCACTGTTGGAATTGAGAAGAGATTCAATTTCTTATAAACTGCCAACACCTATGAAAATTTTGAGGTAATAGAAACTATGTGATCTCTATTTTATTATTATTACTTTTTGTTACTGCAACAAATAACAGGAATTCAATAAAACATGGTATGGGAAACGGGCAGTTTTATAGAGCTGTTAGAATCACAGAGTTTATTTTGGCATATACCATCTAATTCAATAAACGTTATGCTCATGCTGTATGTCAACCAATTACTATGCTTTATGGAACATAAAATGATAAGACATGGTTCTTATCATCCAGGAGCATGCCATCTACATACAGGAGGCAGGGAAATCTGGTAAGTACTGTTAGTTAAGTTTGCAAAGTAAATTTGTATAGGACCAGAATTTTGAAAACATTTGGCTAAAAGAAACAAAATCAGCAAATCAAGAAATATTACATAATACTTACTATATTTATAAAAAATGTATATTTTATAAACATAAAGAGAAAAAAACCAAAAGAAATGGCTCATAGTCCCTCTTAAAATACCTTCAATAAATACTATGAAATGTATGGAAAATGACTCATGCTTTTAAATTGTGCCTATTGTACTACTGATGTTCCCAGAGGCCAGATACATCACTAAAACTTTGTCACTGGAAAAAGTTGGTGGAAATGTCACAGGCAATTTAAAGTTCTAGAGGATTCAAATTTGGTGCTCAAGATGAGACTATGGCATTGAGAGACAAAAGTACTAGATTCATCGCTGCTCAGCCTTTTGGTTAAAAGTAAATACAAAAGTATTATATTCAGTGTCTGGAAATATGAGTTACACTAGGATCACTATCTATTACGGTGAAGACCAAATAATGCATTAAATCTCTTTTACCTCTGAGTTGAGGACAAAGTAGATTGAAGCTGTTAAGAAATCAAAGTAGTAACATACTCCAAGGCTTATCTGAAGCAGGTGATTAACGGGCATGTAAAACAGACCAACTATTTTATGATGAAGACTTTATCAGGAACTGAGAACAGTGACAATTAAAAATTCCTGCCGACACAGTTACCTACCCACCAATATCAAGGACGCCTGAAATGACATTCTCACAGCTCCGTGATTTCCTCCACCTTCCCAAAGCAAGGGGCCTCAGGGAGCTGCTAATGAACACTCAAGGGTGGGCCGCCAATGAGGGTGAAGATGACTCTTGCCACCTCCAGTAGGGAATGGGTTAGTAAGAAGAAAATCAGCCACATTTATTAACAAGTTCTGATAAATCACAGCTACTCAATCTTCAGCCATGAGTCCTGTTCTCACAGAATGTTAGTATCATCATTAGGAAAGACAGAATCTGGGTGGCCTGAGAGGCTGTGTAATGATCAGTTCTCGGTTTCGCATGGGGAGCAAGAAACCTGCAGCAAACATGCAGAGACCGTGTAAAACGACCACCACTTACCGGGCCAGCATTTTGCTGCAAAGGGTGACATAAAGGGCATTGCAGGTTGTGGCAGAACGACAGTGCCGTTCTAGCTTCTTCTCCTACACCAGTTTACAAAAAAACAAAATGAAAATACAAAAACCACCCTGGAATTAAGCGGTCATTACTAATGAGCCAGCAACAAATATCCCAGCAGACACGACACCATTGCTGCCGTCAGGGACATCACACCTTACAAGGGAGGATGCCTGTCTGGTTGTCTACCAACTGCAGACCACAGACGTGCAAATATGAAAACGTTTTTAACTTGTAAAGTATCTGCTTAATATTAAATAGTAAAGTAAACCTTAAGATCTAAATCTTTTTTATTGCATTTTCTCTGCCCATTATTAGTTTGAGAGGGAAAGCATTTACCAAAGTAATTACTAAACTCCAATTTTCCTTACAACAGCAGAGCTCCTATATTGAATTTTAAGTCTCATGAGATGTTTTATAGGAAAGCTTAATAGTAAAAGAAGCATCAAAATTAAAAACATTTACCTGTTCTTTACTCAGTGTAATGTCTACAGAGAGGCATTCTGCAATTATAATAGATTTTGCATCTTTTGGATTTAAAGGATCAAGATGAAGTGTAGGCCATAACCTTTCATTTAAAGAAAAGAAAAATGAAAATTCTAATAACACAGCATGAACTATAATCTATTCACAAGTTAAAATCCATTATATGATCTTTTTTATACTGCCTTTACAAATAATCAAAACCAATCTCTGCTAATCATATTAAACAATAGCAATTTTCACTCATTCTAATATGTGTATCCTTGCTTTCAGCATTAAAACACAACAAAGAATGTTATAAAATAAACAGTGTACATATTAGATGGCTAGGTGGTAAAATATTTCTTGTTCTGTATCTTATGCTATTAGTAAAACTAACCATAGACATTATCTTCTATGTATAAGGAATGGTACAAAACACAGTTGTCTGTAAGTACTTAAAATGAAATTAGAATTTAATCATAACCACAGGCATTCTTAGTGTGGTGGGAAAAATCATTTCTTCTGGACAAGTGAAAAAAATCTTCCCTTTTTATTTATAAAATACAAATATACACATATATCTGTTTATATACAGTCTATATGTAGTATTAAAATTTCTTAGGGGATATGATTAAAAAGAAAATATCTAAAAAAGGATTCTTAGGGACAAAAATAGGTTGAGAAATACTGCTCTACAGAATTCAACCACTGTATTCCTTTTTTTAGGGCCTTTAAAGTGAGCTTGAATTTCAAAATAACAGGTGTCTAGTTTATTATTCCCAGCCTGGCCCTTTCCCTGTTTTCCCATCAAAAAATTTAACTACCTATGAGATATAGTTCCTTGATGATATAATTGGCAACTCGAACAAACCATGTCCAGAAACTAAATTCATCACCTTTCCCCTCCAACCCTGCCTGTCCTTTGTCTTTCCTATTCAGTTTGTGAAACTATATTTACTTAATTTCTCAAGTCAGAAACTCAGAAATCATCCTCGCTCTCTCCGTGTCCCTGACCTTGCTCTCTCCTTGTCCCAGATCTGACCTCCCAACAAATCCTACAGATTGTGTCTTCTTAAATTCATCTACTTCTCCCCACCCTCACTGCCACATATATGAAAAACATGAAAAACATAAATGCATCTCAAAATCCTTTCTTTGTTTCTACTTAAAACATTTCATGTAATCCGAAAGAACTAAAGTTAGCATCGTACCTCCATGCTGGAGGGCATGTTTCTACATTCACAGAAACAATAACTCTTACATTCACTGGGAGTGGATCTATCAGCCACTTCATATGTTTTTCAACTTGCTTAAAAATATAAAAACAAAATTCAATCTATTAATCAAAGTATTTCAAAGTATTACGGTTCAGTAATAGTTCTCTGAATATAATAAAATTCCCACTAATTTCTCTTATTAAGGATAAAACTATTATTTTTGGATAATTTATCTTAGAATTTTAAAAGAACAAGTGTTAAAACATCATTATCACCAATTTGAACTCTAGGCATTTAACGGAAATGTTGAAGCTCTAAAAATGTATCAAAATGAACATTTCACTAATTGTATAAATTCGGTTGTCTTTGCCAGTACTAGTGTCTGTTGGCATATAGTACTTTTTTATCCACATGCTTCATTCCTAGAAATCAGGCAGAAATAAAAGGAATAACATCAACATTTTCTTCTCATAAATATATCATTTCAATGCCTGCTATAGCCAATACTATTATTTTTGTCTCTGAATACATCTATAGCTTACAAAGTGAAAATAGTACCTGAACTTGATCTATAGAATCAATGATGATGATGATGCTGCCTTGATGACGAGCAGAGAGCTTTTCTAACCAACGTGGAAATTCTTCTAGGAGCTTAGCAGGATCCAGCGTCAGAGCAGATACTGACCAGGAGTGCTGCATCAACTGTCAGATAACAACATGTATCAGTTAAAGCAGCTTTATCAGAGCTGCTGGGAAATATTTCTACCCTACTTTTTACAACACAATTGGGTCACCAAGAGGACCTGATTTCATTGGGTATTATTTTTAACCTGAAACAAAAAAAGGTGGGTAATATTTAAAATTGATTTATCCTTAGGACTTATTAGTCCTGACAATTTCTAAATCTAAATAAAATTTTGATAATTCCAAAAGACAGCAAACTGTACCTTTAGAGTTAATCGCTTAATAATCAAGGAAGACTCTGAGCTGGTTGACATGGGCCTCCCCACAAAATGAGAAAGAATCAGTGTGTTCGGGGAATTCTTCTGTTGTAATTGAATCCTGAAAGAAAAAGAACTTCAGTAAGACTGATGAAATTCCTTTACCGTAAACATAAAAGAGAACTTACAAAACACTAAGTATTAAATACTGCCTATCTGTCAGCAGTAGATGGTCAGTCACTTTTGAATAAATATGGAGATTTCTGTTTTTACCCCATTTGTAGATTATCTTAAAAAATACTTAAAAAAATTAGATTCAAATTTTGAATACAAATTGATGTTAATGAACATAAACAAAAATAGTTTACATTGGCGGTTACGGTATCAGTAAGATAGTTTTAACTTTTTTTTTTTTTTGAGACAGAGCCTCAAGCTGTCACTCTGGATAGAGTGCTGTGGCATCACAGCTCACAGCAACCTCCAATTCCTGGGCTCAAGCGAGTCTTTTGCCTCCGCCTCCCAAGTAGCTGGGACTACAGGTGCCCGCCACAACGCCTGGCCATTTTTTGGTTGCAGCCGTCGTTGTTTGGCGGGCCTGGGCTGGATTCGAACCCACCAGCTCAGGTGTACGTGGCTGGCGCCTTAGCCCGTTGAGCCGCAGGTGCCAAGCCAGCTTTAACTTTTAATTAAAAATATGCTATTAAAGGAAAATCTATTAGGTATAAAAATAATATTTTCCAAATGTAACTTTAAACGAAAGGGCAGTAAGAAAAAAAACTACATATACTAACTCTTCAATGTAAATACTAACGAAAGAAAATTTTCTTACCACTTGTTCTCAAATAACATAATGAAATAACAAAGTTTATTAGTGAACATGAATCTTAGTCCGTAATTTGAAGAACTAGATTGCATTCATAGTAAAAGTTACCCTGTATTTTGATGTTCTAAATAGGATTTACTTTAAATAGTCTTTTTTGTCTTGTTTCAAATATTTAAAATCCCAATGAAACTTCTAAAATGAATAATTGAAAATAAAGGCACGTGCCTCTATATCCACCGAATTCCATGTCACTTTCATCACTCCCTTACAGAGCATTCCCATAGCTCTACGTATGTAATCTATGTACGTAATCACAAATGTTCATGTTTCCTATCCCCTTCTCACCCTACATCACTCTGACATCCAAATTCTCTACATTTTAGGCCATGAACGTATTATTTTATTCCTTTGTGCTTTCTTAATGTTTAAGCCATGCAGAAGGCAGCTATGGCAGTACGTTTTATTGACTGAACTCAATAACTGAAAAGATGCCAATGATAAGAACCATTTAATTACGCCGCATCGTACCACTTTGATAAAAGAAGAGACTTTCCAGAGCCTGGTCCTCCAGACACCAGGAGGGGTGGAATCGGGGCTGGTGCTGCCACGAGGTCGTTAAGGCGCTGATAATACTAGGAACAAAAAGGAGTTCAAATTGTGAGGAAGCACATGCCTCTGAGGATTCTGAAGAGAGTCAACTTCTGATTATTCTTTCAATGTACCAGAGAAAAGCCACATGAGAAAATGAAACCTACTTTTACTTGACAACTCTCATAATTGCTTATTTTTTATGGCTGGTGATATATGCCTGAACCAGTAAACTGAGAATGGGCCCCAGTTTCTTCTACACCTGGTATTGTTGTAAATTAATGGGATGGGTGACAATACATCAGGTCCACACAGGTGTTGCACCATTCAGATGTTGGCAGAAAGATGCAGGGAGCTCTTTGTATCTATCACACTGTAGCCCCCATACCACAGAAAGTACCACAGACCCTGGCAGGCATCCTTGATGTCCTTGTCAGAAGAACAAACACCTGTCTTGAAGACCGCCTCAGTTTCCAGGGATTGCTGAGAATAGGTCTAAGTAAAAGCAGGTTGCATCTGGGGTGTTTGAGTCCCCAACATGCCTCGCAAAAGCAAGTTAGGATCAGCTGCCTAAGATCTTCCTGAAATTAAGGGAGTTCTATTAAGAAGTTCGAAAGTTTCCAAACTCATATTTCCCAGGCATTCCCCAGATACGCAAAACTAGTTCAGAGCTGAAAAAACAACATACTCAGAAAAGCAAAAATCGTAGCACTTATTAACGAGTTTCCAAAGTTGTCTTGGGAAAGTGCACCAGTGGTCTAAATCAGAGATGTCACATGCTGATCTGGGGAGGATTTGGTTATTTGTGGTGTTGGATAAAACAAAAAGTATGCATGGACTTTTTTATGCCATCATCTTTTGTATCTGCGCATTTAATGTGTGGCCCAGGACAACTCTTATTTTTTCAAGGTGTGGCAGAGAAAAAAAAGGTTGGACACCCCTGGTCTAAATAATTGTTGACCAAGAATTTTTAAAAAATGCTTATTAATAAGCAGCTTGTGGTTAGAGTTAGGCTGGCTTTAAGAGTAGCAAAATTCTCCAGCAGTTACAATGAATGAATACTTGCTATAGTTTATCCATCATCTTTTCTGCTTGTCCTCTATAACTAAGTACAGAATATATTCCCCAGGAACTCAAATAGTTGTGATAGAAACGAAACTTCTGAAGGAATGATTTATTATCTCATAAATACTAGTAACTCAGTTCATGGCTCCACATGAAGCCCTCTTATAGACCCACGGGTCCCGAGTTAAGAACTCCTGCTAACGAGGCGAAGCACAGGATCTGCATCCAGAAGAACTGGGTGCAGCTCCCACAAATAGGGTCGGCTCCCTGCAGGCCTATGCTGAACCTTAGTGTCTTCATCTATAAAGGGTCAATAGCAATACTTCTCTTACCAAACAACTCATCGAACATTTATTTTATTAATATTTTTTATTTGTCTTAGAGACAGGGTCTCACACTGTTGGTACACTATACAGCGGTGGGATCATAGCTCAGTGAAGCTTCAAACTCCTCGCTTCAAGGAATCCTCCCACCTCAGCCTTCTGAGTGGATGGGACTGAAGTGTGAGCCACCATGCCTGGCTAATTTTTCTTATTTCTTGTAGAGACAACAACTTGCTAAGTTGCCCAGACTGGTCTTAAACTTGTGGCCTCGAGGAATTCTCCTGATCTGGCCTGCCAAAGCATTGGGATTACAGGTGTGAGCCACTGCACCTGGCCTAATTTAACATCTATTGTGTGTCAGGTATTGTGCGAAGAGCATTATGTGCATTGTCTGGTTTAATCCTCGCAGGAACCCTATGTTCATGTAGAGACATGTCGGGTTTGTATCCTGTGAAAGAAAGGTGAGATCCAAAGGTGATCCTATGTGGTAGGTCCTACTCATTATTCTCATTTTACAGATAAGAAAGTCAAAGTTTCAACTGATGGTAACTTGAACAAAATCCAGTGAGGAAATGATGACCAAGACATTAACAAAGACATTAAGTAACAAACATTAACAATGACATTAACATAATTTTTAAATTATAAAAATTCTATGAAAAGACAACTGTCAGTTTTAGTTACTGTAATATTCTGTAAAATATCAATTCTTATATTATCTTTTACATATTATTAAGTATTTTTTTAACTTGGATGTAGATTTCTTTGTACACTTTAAGTTCTATTACTTTTGCTCAGATATTTAAAGATATTGACAAGACCAATAAAAAGGGACTGATTTACCTACTGCATGAACTACTCTACTTTGTTTTCTGGATGTTTGATATTTCAAATCCTTTAAGAACTGGAAGAGTAGTAGTCTTACTATTCTTATCAAATTTCCCAGACAATCTAATCCTGGCATGGATGAGCTGCAGATGGTAACATAAAGAACATGAGGTTAAAAAAAAAAAAAAGAACATGAGGTTAATAGCCAGGCATTGTGGAGGGCACCTGTAGTCCCAGCTACTTGGGAGGCTGAGGAAAGGGAATCGCTTAAGCCCAAGAGTTTGAGGTTGCTGTGAGCTGTGATGCCACAGCACTCTACCTAGAGTGACACAGTGAGACTCTGTCTTAAAAAAAAGAACATGTGGTTAATATATCCTAACCTGTAACTAAAATAACATTCGGATCTCGCCTTTCACAGGATACAAACCCAAGCATCTCTCAACATGGACAATCAAGCCGTGAGAGCACACAACCAACATAATCAGAAAACTCTATAGTATTTAGATGAAAATATAATCCCAACACAGCCTTTAAGTGATGACTGATCTTTGCTGAAACAATATTCCAAGTGCTTACTTTCTCAAATCCCAACTCATGGGCTGAATTAGAAGCTTGCTGAAAAGTTTCCATTTGCTCTTGCTCATCATGTATGTCCCACAGAACATCGCCAAAATCATCTTCTTCTAGAATGGAATCTTCACTGCCCAAATCCTTAGTCTCCAGGTCTGTGTTCTCAAAGCCCAATATGTCCTGGGGAGCAAGAACACCAAAGAACAAGAACATGAAAGATGAAAGAAGAACATAAAGATCTTGTAGGAAGTGCTTGTATGTGGGTTCAAAGTGTGCTTCACCTGCTGAGGAGGGCAAGTTAAAACCTGCAGCCTTTCCCTGTATTCCTGTGCTATAATTGGGTTTTAGGGATAGGGGAAAGGGAGGGGAGGGGTGGGGGGAGGATGGGTAGAGGGAGGGCAATTAGTGGGAACACACCTACGGTGCATCTTAGCAGGGTACTGGCGAAACTTATTAAAGGTAGAGTATTAATGTCTTTATATAGTGAGCAAGGAAATGCCATGAAGGATATCTGTAACAGTACGATCAAAATATTTCTGAATGTGGAGGGAGGGCAATTGGTGGGATCACACCTACGGTGCATCTTAGCAGGGTACTGGGGAAACTTATTAAAGGTAGAGTATTAATGTCTTTATATAGTGAGCAAGGAAATGCCATGAAGGCTATCTGTAACAGTACGATCAAA
>CAUYON010041128.1:0-16432 GCA_963573935.1 Arctocebus calabarensis
GGTAGTATAAACCTAATTTAATTAGCTTTCAGTGGTTCTGAACTAAGACTTTTAGCAAGTTTTGAAGAAATTTTTTTTTCGAGGCTTTCTCTGTTTCCATATAAAATGAAGTATTATTTTTTTGAGATCTTTAAAATATGACAATGGAGCTTTAACAGGATTTGCATTAAAATTGTATATTGCTTTAGTTTTTTGGACATTTTAACACTGTTGACCATGCGCATAGTATGTTTTTCCATTTTTAATATCTTCAGCTATTTCTTTTCTTAAAGTTTCACAGTTCTCTTTATAGAGATCTTTCACATCCTTTGTTAGGTAAACTCCCAAATATTTCATTTTCTTTGGCACTACTGTGAAAGGAATAGTCCTTGAGTGTTTTCTTGGCTTAGCTATTGTTGGTGTATAAAAAAGCTACAGATTTATGAGTTTTGATTTTGTAGCCTGAGACATTGCTATATTACTGATCACTTCTAAACGTTTTGCAGTAGAATCCCTAGTGTTTTCCAGATATATAATCATATCATCTGCAAAGAGTGAAAGTTTGATCTCTTCTGACCCTATGTGGATATTCTTGGTCACCTTTTCTTCCCTAATTATTATGGCTAAAACTTCCATTACAATGTTAAAAAACAATGGAGACAATGGGCAACCTTGCTTGGTTCCTGATCTAAGTGGAAATGATTTCAATTTAACTCCATTCAATACAATATTGGCTGTGGGTTTGCTCTAGATGGCTTCTATTAGTTTAAGAAATGTTCCTTCTATACCAATTTTCTTAAGTGTTCTGATCATGAAGGGATGCTGGATATTATCAAAAGCTTTTTCTGCATCAATTGAGAGAATCATATGGTCTTTATATTTTAACTTACTTATGTGCTGAATTACATTTATAGATTTACATATATTGAACCAGCCTTGAGATCCTGGGATAAAGCCCACTTTCTCATGGTGTATAATTTGTTTGATGTGTTGCTGGATTCTGTTTGTTAGGATCTTATTGAATATTTTTTGCATCAATATTCATTAGTGATATTGGTTTATAGTTTTCTTTTCTTGTTGGGTCTTTCCCTGGTTTAGGGATCAAGGTGATGTTTGCTTCATAAAATGTGTTGAGTAGTATTCCTTCTTTTTCTATATTTTGGAAAAGGTTGAGTAATATAGGTACTAGTTCTTCTTCAAAGGTTTGGTAGAATTCTGATGTGAAGCCATCTAGTGCTGGGCTTTTCTTTTTAGGGAGTTTTTTTTTTTATAGTTGATGCTATTTCAGAACTTGATATAGGCCTGTTCAACATTTCCACTACGTTTTGGCTAAGTCTTGGTAGGTGGTGTGCTTCCAAGTATTGGTCAATTTCCTTCAGATTTTCATATTTCTGAGAGTAAAGTTTCTTGTAATATTCTTTAAGGATTTTTCTGAATTTCTGAGGAGTCTGTTGTTATTTCATCTTTACCATTTTTGATTGATGAAATTAGAGATTTCAAATACATGGGTATACCCTTACATCACACAATGAAAGAATCATTTCCAAAAGCAGTTTCTCCTTTCAAATTGCTCTGCATAGCATCAGTTTTTTTCAAGAGAGATTTTACTCTTTTTTTTCCTGGTTAGGTTCGCCAAAGGTTTCTCTATTTTATTGACCCTTTCAAAAAACCAACTTTTTGATTTATTGATCTGTTGTATAATTCTTTTGTTTTCAATTTCATTTAATTCTACTCTAATTTTGGTTATTTCTTTTCTTCTGCTGGGTTTGGTATTGGAATGTTCTTCCTTTTCCAGTTGCTTGAGATGTCCCATTAAGTTGTTAACTTCCTCTCTTTCCATGCCCTTGAGGAAGGCTTGCAGTGCTATAAATTTCCCTCTTTAGGGCTGCCTTTGCAGTATCCCAGAGGTTCTGATAATTCGTGTCTTCATTGTCTTTTTTCCCAAAATTTGGTAATTTTCTTCTTAATCTCATCTATGACCCATCTATCTTTCAGCATAAGGTTATTTAGCTTCCATGTTTTTGTATGAGTATGCAGATTCCTGTTGTTATTGAGTTCAACTTTTATTCCGTGATGGTCTGAAGGAATAATTTCTATTCTTTTAAATTTGCTGAGTTTAAACTTGTGACCTAAGATATGATCGATTTTGGAGTATGTTCCATGGGCTGATGAGAAGAATGTGTATTCAGTTTGTTTGGATGAAAAGTTCTGTAGATATCTTTTAAATCCAAATGTTGAATGGTTATGTTTAAATCTAAAATTTCTTTGCTTAGATTTTTATTGGAGGATTGATCCAACACTGCTACAATTTCAATGCAATTCCTGTTAAAGCTCCATTGTCATATTTTAAAGATCTCGAAAAAATAATACTTCATTTTATATGGAAACAGAGAAAGCCTCGAATAGCCAAGACATTGCTCAGAAATAAAAACAAAGCAGGAAGAATCACATTACCAGACCTGAGACTGTACTATAAATTGATAGTGATCAAAATAGCATGGTACTGGCATAAAAACAGAGAAGTAGATATATGGAACAGAATAGAGAACCAAGAGATGAACCCAGCTACTTACTATTATTTGATCTTTGACCAGCCAATTAAAAACATTCAGTGGGGAAAAGATTCTCTATTTAACAAATGGTGCTGGGGTGAACTGGCTGGCGACCAGTAGAAGACTGAAACTGGGCCCACACCTTAAACCATTAACTAAAATAGACTCTCACTGGATTAAAGATTTAAACTTAAGACATGAAACCATAAAAATACTAAAAGAAAGTGCAGGGAAAACTCTTGAAGGAATAGGCCTGGGTGAATATTTTATAAGGAGGACTCCCCAGGCAATTGAAGCAGTATCAAAAATACACTACTGAGACCTGATCAAACCAAAAAGCTTTTGCACAGCCAAGAACATAGTAAGTATAGCAAGCAGACAGTCCTCAGAATGGGAGAAAATATTTGCAGGTTATGCCTCTGACAAAGGTTTAATAGCCAGAATCCACAGAGAACTCAAACGTATAGGAAGAAAAAAACAAGTGATCCACTCTCAGAGTGGGCAAAGGACTTGAAGAGAAACTTTCTTGAAGAGAAACAGCCTACAGACACATGAAAAAAATGCTCACCATCCTTAATCATCAGAGAAATGCAAATCAAAACTACTTTGAGATACCATCTAACTCCAGTAAGATTAGCCCACATAACAAAATCCCAAAACCAGAGATGTTGGTGTGGATGTGGAGAAAAGGGAACACTTCTACACTGCTGGTGGGAATGCACACTAATACGTTCCTTTTGGAAGGATGTTTGGAGAATTCTTACAGATCTAAAAATAGACCTGCCATTCGATCCTATAATTCCTTTATTAGGTATATACCCAGAAGACCAGAAATCACATTATAACAAAAATATCTGTACCACAATGTTTATTGCAGCCCAATTCATCATTGCTAAGTCATTGAAGAAGCGCAAGTGCCCATCGACCCACAAATGGATTAATAAGTTGTGGTACATGTATACCATGGAACCACAGCCTTAAAGAAAGATGGAGCCTTTACCTCTTTCATGTTTACATGGATGGAGCTGGAACTTATTCTTCTTAGCAAAGTATCTCAAGAATGGAAGAAAAAGTATCCAATGTACTCAGCCCTACTATGAAGCTAATTTATAGTTTTCATATGAAGGTTATAACTTAATTATAGCACAAGAATATGAGGAAAGGGGGGAGGGAGGGGGAAGGGTAGATTGGGTGAGGGAGGATAATTGGTGTGGCCACACCTACGGTGCTTCTTAGAAGGGTACAGGTGAAAGTTACTAAATGCAGAATACAAATGTCTTCATACAATAACTAAGAAAATGCCCTGAAGGCTATGTTAAACAGTTTGATGAAAATATTTCAGATTGTATACGAAACCAGCACATTGTACCCCTTGATTGCATTAATGTACACAGCTATGATTTAATGAAAAAGATAAAATAAATGTATTTAACATCTTATCTTATGTAGGCATTACTTTTATTGATTCTCAAATCACCTATGACTAGTGAGAGGCTCACTTAATTGGTTCCTGAATCCTTTTAACAAAATTCCAGCAGTCTGTGGTAGCTTCCTTAATTTCCGGTATGATAAGAATCGTTGTGTTTATTCTGTGCCTCAGACAGGGTATTTGCACTTGCTCCAAGGAACTCTGGTCACTTTTCATGGAAAATTGTATTGGGAGATCACACTCTAGAAATCATTTTTATTTTAAGTTTTGGGTTGTCTTCCACTTTTGAAATATAAGCAAGTGTGTGTGTATGTGCTTGTGTATGTATTTTTTTCTTAGATAAATGGTGTCATGCTATACATTTATTTCTTCATTAGAACCTGCCTTATACAAACATTACCAAGAAAGGGAAATGTCTTTTTTCTCTTTTTCCATTTTGTTTCTGTCTCCTGCCTTTGGGTATCTTCTTTCTCCAGATCTTTTCAACCAGCATTCCAGGGTGATGCCTCACACTTTCCCATCCTTAACAAAAGTCCAGGTCTCTCAGTAGAACAGATAACAATTGAGTATGGGGTTAGAGGACCCTAGGGAATTGGTGGCTAGAAATTAATATTTAGCTTTTCTAAAAAGCATCTTAGAACTCATAAGGTTCAATCAAATTGTGAGGGCTCTAAGAACCAAATACAAGTGAAGAATTTCAGGAAAACAGAGCTGTGGTCCTCAGTCCCCATGGTACAGATGGGTGCATATATTGATTTGTAGCCTGTTAGGGACTGGGCCACATAGCGGAGGTGAGAGGCAGACAAGCCAGAAAAGCTTCATCTGTATTTACAGCCACTCCTCTTTGCTCACATCACTGCCTGAGCCTCACCTCCTATCACATCAGTGGTGGCATTAGATTCTCACAGGAGCATGAACCCTCTGCATGTAAACTAAGCATGTGAGCTTAGTTGTATACTCCTTGTGAAAATGTAATGCCTAATGCTTTGAGGTGGAGCTGAGGCAGTGAGGCCATCTAGTTGAGAGAAAACAAGCTTAGCACTCCCACTGATTCTGCATTATGGTGAGTTGAATCATCCCAATACTCCAGACCCAATCTTCCACTCTGTGGAAAAATTTTCTTCCATGAAACTGGTCCCTTATGACAAAAAGGTGGGGGACTGCTACAGTAGAAGATGTAAGGCTTGCTCTGTTCCCTTATTACATTTTAAAAATCAAGGAGGCAGTCTTCCAAAAGTGGACTCTGAAATGCAAACACTTGGAATATACAGCCTGTGCATCACCCTGTCATCTGGATTTCTGCTTGGTTTCATGGGCATCTCAGATTACTCTAGCTGCCCTCTGCCCCAAACACAACCACTGGCATGTCCTGGCTCCCAGGGCTACTTTTCTCTCCAGCCCTTTGTGCCCTCTCAGCAGAATTAAACTTGCTTTTTTCAGAAGATTTGTTCCACATTGCTCTCCTTTTTATTTCTGCTCAAGGATTCTTGGCTGCCTGTGCTAGGTGTCAGATATGTCACTGTCCCTTCTCTGTGAATATGTCAGAGGCTCAGGAGGCTGACTCAGCATACCTATTCTTCTCTGGGTCTCTGCATCCAACTTCGAAGCCACTTATTCTTTGTTTTTTTTAAATTATTTATTAAATCATAACTGTGTACATTAATGCATTTATGAGGTACAACGTACTGATTTGATATACAATGTGGAATGCTTACATCTAACTGATTAACATAGCCATCTCCTCAATTATTTGTTGTGGTAAGACATTCATACTCTATTCTTAATAGTTTAGAAATGTATTATGGCATCATGCATTTTAGGTTAGGTCCCCCCAAATACCTCCTTCCTCTCAGCCTCCCTCCTCCCCTTCCTTCTCTTTCCTCTTCTCTCTTTCTTTGTGGACTATAGTTATGTTTTACCATTCCTATAAATGTGTAGGTGATTATATACTGATTTCACAGTAGTATTGATACATTGGATACTTTTTATTCCATTCTTGAGATGCTTTACTAAGAAAAATATGTTCCAGCTCCATCCAGGTAATCATAAAAGATGTGGAGTCTCCATCTTTTTATGGCTGCATAGTATTCCATGGTGTACATATACCACAATTTGTTAATTCATTCATGGGTTAATGGGCACATGGGCTGCTTCCATGACTTGGCAATTATGAATTGGGCTGCAATAAACATTCTGGTGCAAATGTCTTTGTTGTAAAATGATTTTTGATCATCTGGGTAAATACCTAATAGAGGGATTACAGAATGAAACAGTAGGTCCACTCTTAGTTCCTTGAGCCACCTATTTTTTGAAAGGATGTGTACACCTGGTTCTCTGTTTATACATGGGAGTGTGTCGGTGGAGTATACATCTTGACATGGCCTGAAGATACCCCTACCAGCAGATTCATTGCTTAGGTTTGGTAAAGGGCTGGTAGCTTTGTCTGCTGTGAGTCTCAGGGCAGCAGACATTCCTATGAGACACTGGAGAGTCTGCCCTCTCAATTATGTTTTATGTGAATGAAGTAAGCAGTATGTGTCCTCTCTCCCCAGAAAAACATATCTCCTACAACACAAGGGCAGTTGTGTTGCAGGTCTTGTAGGTCTCATTCACGTGAGTAGCCATAGATCCTGAAGCAAACTGGGCCCTCATAAGGATCCACTCAACCTTTTTCCCTAAATGTAGAAACTGAAACCTAAGAGCTAACACTTACTGAATAGCGGTAATCTGCCAAGTTTTTTATATATTGTCAAAGTTTTTTTTTCCACCAAGTTGAGAACATGACCGTATATAAATATATAATGAATAGTTATCAAAGATTTATTTAACTCATTAATAAAGGAATATGCAAGATGAAAAAGCTAGTGCAAATAGAAATAGCGGAAAAAAGACTCTTATAGTCAGCCAGCAAAGAAATGCTAAATAAGTTAGGAAAGCTATGTTCCAAATTGACAAAGATTTGTTCTTTAGGTAAATATAGCTATAACTTTTTACTACCAGAAAGAAATCATTTGCAACTTAGCAATATTCTATAAGTTAACTTCTAACTTCCTGGAATCTAGGCCCTAATCAGTAGAAAGGAGTCAGTCATGCAATCTTAGAATTTTTCTGGAGAATGGGATGACCTTTGGGCAAGCTTGTTAGACAGTGCCCTTTATAACAAACAAAGCTAGACATGGTGGTGTGTGCCTGTAGTCCCAGCTACTCAGGAGGCTGAGACAGGAGGATTGCTTGAGTCCAAGAGTTCTGGTCTATAGTGCACTATGCCGACTTGGGTGTCTGTACTAAATTTGGTATCAATGTGGTGACCTCTTAGGAGTGGGGGGGGGCCACCAGGTTGCCTAAGGAGGGGTGAACTAGCCCAGGTCGGAAACAGAACAGGTCAAAACACCTGTGTTGATCAGTAGTGGGATCATGCCTGTGAATAGTCACTGCACTCCAGCCTGGGCAACATAGCAGGACCCCATCTCTGAAAAAAAAATTAAAATTATAACAACAAAAAGGTGGCATAATCTTTTTTTTACCTTGATTTTCAAGTTTCAGATAATTTTTTTTAATTTGGAAATTACCCTGTACAATACAGTATCACAAACTCTGTGTGCAAGAGGCTATGATAGCCTCCAGTTTAATGATGGATCCCTTCTAAACAATGAATATTCTAAATGAGAAGAAACTGCATCAAATGGCAACTTAATCCATTTTAAAGGGTTTAAAATAATAGAAAAGTTATCCTGTGTTGCCCCTAAATCTGGCCTGTGCCATCTGTTAGGTACTAGTCTTCTGAAACTGCTTTGAAAAATCCAGTTCCTATGTCACACAAAGAAGTTGGAGAATATTCAAACCATGCTAAAGAGAGTAGGAAATACTTTTAGTACTTTATGAAAATACACTATAGTTCATTGAGCAACCATTCCTTGCTGTAGTTCTCAACTTTGGCCTTGCATCAAAAATGCTGGAAAAGCTGCTAAACTTGTATATACCTGGGTGTCCATTCCCAGAAACGCTGAGTGAGTGGGTCTGTGGTGAGGTCAGAGGCTTCAATATTTTCTGCAATCTTCATGAGTAATCCTGATGCAAGATAGATATTAAGATTCATGCTTGACGATTAATGTCAAGAATCGTGAGATTGGAGATTCAGACAAAGGTGATATTGTTCAGGGGGTGCTGGGAAGTGTCTTGAGATCCTAAAACAGCATTTTGATAAATAAGTAAGGTTTTGCCATGTAAAGAAAGTGGAGAGAAGACAGAAAGAAAGGTTTTTAAATGGTAGCAATAGCCAAAAATAGAATAAAATAAAAAATAAAATCCAAGTGTTCCATCAGTGGAATTGTGTGCAGTTGCTGAAAAATTTAATTTGAGCTATTGTTAAACTACCACAGGGGTGCTGTTCTAGACACAGCATAGAAATATTAGTATTTCTCGATTGCAGACACATTATAAGGGGGAAAGGGGGTCTTTCTTCCCCTTCAAAGTGAAGTCCATAATATTTCATTTCATATCCCTGAGTGCTTACAAAGACATGAAATAAACACTGCTTGTCTATTGATAAGACAAACGGTGTTGCTGACCTTTGAAGGAAGTTCACCTTGTCCACTGTTTCCAAGAGGAGCCAAAACTATTCTTCTGTTAGATAGTGCAGGAGTCATTAAATCACTGATGCCTTTAAATTATCCACAATACAAAATCATAAAGAATTGAGCCAATGATAAATATCATTTTAATAAGCCAGAACTCATTTGTGGGTACAAAAAAGTCTCTGAAATCTCTGTACAATCCAGCTGGCTCATACTGCCATGAGAATTTTTCCTGCTTTTGAATTTCAAGACAAGCTTGAGTGACAGAATTTTTTGTTCTTCCCTGGGCACACTTAGGCCTGTCCTATGTGTGTGGCTATATTTGGGTCTCTTGGTTTGCATGTGTGTGTACGTGTTAAATTAATACACTTGATTTTTCTTTTCTTTTTTTTTTTTTTTGTGGAGACAGAGTCTCACTCTATCGCCCTTGGTAGAGTGCTATGGAGTCACAGCTCACAGCAACCTCCAGCTCTTGGGCTTAAGCGATTCTCTTGCCTCAGCCTCCCAAGTAGCTGGGACTACAGGCACCTGCCACAGAGCCCGGCTAATTTTTGATGCAGTTCGGCCAAGGCTGGGTTTGAACCCACAGCCCTCGGTATATGGGGTCGGCGCCCTACTCACTGAGCCATATTTTTGGTTTACAGAAAAATTGAGCAGAAAATAAAGAGTTCCCACAAATTCCCTGTCTCCCCTTCCTCAAACATAGTTCCCCCTAACATTCACATCTTGCATCAATGTGATATATTTGTTACAACTGATGAGCTAGTTCTGATGCATTGTTATTAACTAAGGTCCCTAATTTACACTGGGGTGTGCACTTGTGTTTTCATTATTTCCCAATTTCAAGTCACCTTCAAACCTCATCCCATTTCATCTCCCTGACATTCTGGATGCTAAATGGAGATTTTTGGAATAACCAGCCAAGGTCTACACATTCCTCCAAATTTCTCTGCAGCCTAAAGAGTGGCTGCTGATCACTGGTACTTTCTCTCCCTGTTCATGATTGACAGGACAAGGTTCTTAGCTACACCAATGTCCGTAAAGCTGACATTGTGGCAGCATAGTCACAGTGTGTGAGGCATTCCATTAATGAGTCATCTATAACCTATACACAGGTTGCATTCAGATGTTTTTCAACTTTTTCTCTAGAAATAATTCCTACTGATAAATTTACTATTAAAGCTCATAAGACCCAACATGGTATTTCATGATTAGTGATCTCATATCTTGCTGTGCTGATCTTTTTAATCTGGGCTCTAGCCAAATGGAACTATCTGCCTTTCCATTTTCAATAGTTGTGACTTTATTTTTGGACTGCCCTGTTCTGCATGCTCATACTGAGAGCCACCTCTAATTTTTGTCTTTTGAGTCAGCAGGGTCTAGTTTATAAATCAACAAAAGATATTTTTACCATGTCCTCCAAAGAGGCCCCACATTTTTGCATCTCTCTCTTTTTGTACTTATTTTGTCCCCTGACCTTAGAATGCCCTCCTCATCTCTCTCTTGCCTTCCCATCTTTTCCTGACTCTCAACTACTCCTATCTCTGCAAACTGAGATTCTAGACACCATTCATGACCCTCTGTCCTTAGATATCACAGGACATTCTCCTGATTCTGTGCTTACCCACAGAACTCCTTCCTGTTCCCAGACTGCACATACTCTTAAATTGTGTCAGTATCCTGCACTAAACGCTTCACTGGTTCCCATCATACTTTGAATTAGATCCCAGCTTCTTACCTTGGCATTCAAGGACCTGCATTGTTCTCTATTCCCTGCCTATTCTGTTCTCTTGCTTTGTTCTCCAGGATCACACCCTATCCTCTCCTCCCGACTGACTGCTATGTGGCATTCAAGCTGCTCAAGTCTGTTGCCTCAGTACATCCTGGTTCTCAACATACATTCCACATACTCATGGGGGTCTGCAAGGTGATTTTCCTAATGATACTGAGACGTGGTTTGCTTTGTTTCTCATTGTGCTGACACTGGTGACAATGGTGCAGTAGGGGAGGGTGAGTAAAACTGGTGGTGCCTAAGCACAGACCAAGGCGGCAGCACCCAGCCCTTTAGTCGTCTTCACATTCCTCACAGCCTGTACTTGCTGCTGAAAAACTGCCAACTTTATTGAATCTTTTGTTGATAAAGCAGTGGGAATTATGAATTTTACTAAATTTTGATTCTTGAGTGCACACTGTTTTAATATTCTCCATAATAAAATGTTACATCCACACAAGGCACTTGGGCTGAATAAGGAAGAATAATGGATGTCCTGTGGGAAGGGACTTGTGTTCTTGAGTTGCCAACTGAACTAGCCCATCCCTTTTTTATACTTAAAGGGACAACTACAAATTTATGTGTTTTAGAAAATGAATGGGGGTACCTGTTACTTCGTGAGAAATTGAAAATATTTTTTGCCAATGACAAAATTTTAAATGTCAATTCACTGCCCTAAGCTGGGCAGTTTCTTGATAATGAAAGACTTTTTCAGAGATACCAGTGGTGGTATGAAGAGATATGACTTTTAGTATATTGTATAATAAAATGCATAAATATTTGGAATATTTGCATAACCAAAATATTTTAATATGGTTGTAGGAAGAGGATATTTTATTTATTAATAAAATTCATGGCCTATTATAAATTTTGATACCTTCAAAGAAAACAAACATTGCCCTAATTCCTCTAGATTAGATGATTTGATACTTTTGCTTGTGTTCTATAATAGAGTTTTAACCCCCCCATTTTTCCCTAATAATTTCTTTCTTAAAAAAGAAAAACCAAAGCTTGTATTATCAGATTACAATACTGACATTAACTTTAAATATAAAAAGACCTAACCTATCTGTGTTAGGAGAAGAATTGGAGCATTTCTTTCCATTCAAAGACAATTTTCTGCTCCCTATCACCTATGTTTATAATGCTACCATTTTAGGGTAAACATTGCTTCCTTCTTCTTTTTGACACAGTTACTGCTGTGATAGGAGGCATATTAACCAAAAAGTACCTTAGTGGGCAGTCTTTCTCATGACTAGAGAAGCTCACATGTATCCTTTAGGAAAGCATTTGACTGCAAGTAAGAGAAAACAGACAGTGACTTGAACAAGTAGGAGTCTGATTTTTCCCTCACATAGTGAGAAGGCCAGAGATAGATGTTTCCAAACCTTTGTGCAGTCACCCCCAAAATATAAGCGTCAACATCTCTGTGATATTCTTGGCCTTTCCTGCATGGTTACAAGATAAACACTACAGCTCTGGATAATAACTGTGCATTCTTGGCAGAAGGAGCAGTAGGAAAGGGAAGAGCTATACCACCAAGTTTGCTCTTTTTATAAGGATTACAGTCATTTCCTGAAAGACTCCCCTCCCCAATAGTTTTTTGCCCCTGTTACATGGCCATCCATACTTGCAAGGGAAGCTAGGAAAGATGTATTTGGCTTTGTAGCCTCTAAAATAGAGGACCAAGAAGGAAGAGGGTAATGAATACCACAAAAAAAACTGAGTAAAGAAGGAAAAAGAAGCATTGAAAGAATACTTTTTAAAAAGCTCAGCAAATGACTCACACCTATAATTCCAGTACTTTGGGAGGCCAAGGTAGGGGGATTGCTTTAACCCAGGAGTTCAGGACCAGTATGGACAACATAGTGCAACACCATCTATACAAAAATAGAAAAATTAACCAGGCATGATGGTATGTGGTATGTGTTTTATAGTCCCAGTTACACTAAAGTCTGAGGCAGGAGGATTGCTTGATCCTAGGAGTTTGAAGTTACAATGAGCTAAGATAATGCCACTATACTTTAGCCCAAGCAATAGAGCAAGAGTGAGACCCAGTCTTGAAAAAAAAAAAACAAATTAAACATTTAAACTAATACTTCTTATATTTTTAAGTCCTTACCTATACCAGCAGATACTACTATATACCTCACATATATCTTCTAGTCCTCACACAAAGTAGATGGCACTATCCCCTATTTACAGAGGAGAAACTATAAATTAACTACTTGCCCACGGTATCATAGTACAGTTAGAACTTGAGCTGAGTTTGCACTGTCGTCAACATTGCCTCTCCTGAGACCAGCTCTTGGAACATGTGGTTTGCTCCATTTCACTCTTCTCCAGAATGCTGCAGTAAATTACTAACTACCTGAAATGCAGTGGGAATTTTCAGGCCTTTGTTAATGAGGTGGATTGAAGCATGAATGCTTGAATAGTTCTAGCAAACGCTGCTGTAGCATTTTCAATGCAATGCTCACCTTTCATTTTTTCAGGTTTTCTGCTCTTGGAATTCATCACTGTAATTTTGAATTCTGACCTTGATGCACAAATGGCTTCCTTACATATTAAATCCTTTTAGATGAACTTCTATTTTAGGAGAGTTCTCTCTATAAGTGGCTCAACAAAACCTATTTGTTTATTTAGAATTGTACTGTCTGCTACTCCAGGTCAATTATTTGAGCTTATTCATGCAAGGTCACCTTTTGGGGATCAATCCTATCTAGGTTAGTTCACTTTTACCCAAGCATAAACTTCATCCCATAGATTGATTCTTAGACTGTTTTGGTGAACTTTGAAGTGAGATTTTCATTCACTCATGCTGTTGACATTGGGAGCTAACGAGTCAAAGATGAATGTGTGATCTCTGACTAAATGGTAAGAAACATGAGAGCTGAGATTATGCCTTGGTCATTTGATATCTCCTGGACCTAATACTGTGCCTGGGACACATTGAGCCCTCAATAAGTTCACGTAGTCATTCAACACATATTTGTTTGGGACCCATTATGTGCCAGGCACTAGAAGCATAGCAGCAAACAAGACAGGCATGGTCATTTTACTTGTGAAACACAGATTCTTGTGGAGAGGTAGATAGTGAAAGTGAACACAATTTTAAAATAAGAAAAGAAGGCCCAAATGTCCATCAATAGGAAAATGACAAATTGCAGTACAGTCATACAGAAGAATAGCATTGGGAAAGAACAAGCTATTGCCCCACCCAACCACAAGTACTAATCTGATGATGTGTGACAACATTGATTTCAAGTCCAAATACAGTCAAAACTGTGATGGTAGAAGGCAGGTGAATGACCACCTTCGGGGTGGGGAAATGACCAAAGGGACGTGCAGGAGTTTCTGGAGCCTAGGAAATGTTCTTTATCTTGATCTGAGAGTTGGTTATCTGGAAAAGTTTGCTTTGTAAGAATTCTTTACAACCTGTGCTTAGGCTGTGTATTTTTCTGTGTGTGTCTTATGAGTAAATTTATCTTAGAGCAGATAAGTGCTGACTCTGATAATGGCTGTGAAGGAAATGCCCAGAGTCCAGGTCAGCAAGGCCTATATGTAGACTCAGAGCTCATGGAAGCCCTTCCTGGGAGGTGCTGGCTCCATTGAACCCCACAGTGCTAGCCTAGGGGAAAACCAGGAGAGATTCCCTGGAGACGTGTGAGCAGTAAGGGTGAAGTCTCAGGAAAGAAATGTTGAGGCACACTTAGCATAGAGGAAAGCCATGTGCTGGAGGGCAGAAAGGGCACAGAGCCCAGTGGGGAAAGACAAATTCAGGAGTGGACAGAAGCTGCAGCCTTGGAATCATTCAGTGTATGGTCTGCCCATGTCATTCAACTCTTCTTTGGAGCCAGGTGGTGTGCTGAGATGTTGAGATCTGTTACTATGTTTCCCTTTACTCTTGCCAGCAAGCCTGGGAAGTAGGCCTTATTATCCCAAAGTCTTACATGAGGAACCAAGGGAAAGTAGCTTGGGCCAGCCAGCTCAAAAGTGGATGCTGTCACCAGGATTTGAAACCATGTCTCTCAGCTCCCACGCCTGTATTCACAGCTGCAGACTCACGATCCTACCTCTGTGAACTCACGTTTAAATAAATAACTACTCCACAGGGTAATACACAAACACTTATAATTGTGTACAAAGTGCCAAGGAAATAAGAAACTCCAGCTGGGGGAATCTGGAAGGCAGCACATGGTCCAAGATAAAAGAGATTCATGTGAAATAGTCCCACATGGGTGGTGTTCTCAAGGGAGTGATATGTGCAAAGACTCAAAGATGAGAATTAATCATCACAGTAGTTAATATTTATTGAGCACTCATTCTATGCTAGGTTCTGCACTAGGTATTTTACTCATCCCAGTTGATCTTCACAATAATCCTATGAGGTCAGTATTGGCCCAATTTTATAGAGGAAAAAGCTGAGGTATAGAGAGATTAGTCATGGGCCCAGTGAGATCTGCTAGTGAGTTGACTACCATGCTTGTTAAATTAGTGATGAGGAAAGTAGTGAACGTGAACTGGCAGCTGGCAAAACCCAGACATAAACATCTTTCTACCACTGAAATCTGTGCTCTTAACTCTCCTGCTGAAAGCTGAAAGTGATGAGGGACGTGTGGGATGTTTTATGTGGCTTCATGATGTCAGTTCTCAGAACCGTACTGAAATCAGTGTTCCTGAAAAGGCTTTCTTTGGAGAATTGTATATTCTTTAAGTTCTCTTCTCTGCAATCGAAAGATATAATTTTATATGCCCTTTGGTATGCTTTTCCCCCTCCATTTAGACCAGCGTTTTCCAACCTTTTTTTTTTATTATTAAATCATAGCTGTATACATTAGTGCAATCATGAGGTACAATGTGCTGGTTTCATATACGATCTGAAATATTTTCATCAAACTGATTAATGTAGCCTTCATGGCATTTTCTTAGTTATTGTGTTAAGACCTTTATATTCTGCATTTAGTAAGTTTCACCTGTACCCTTCTAAGATACACCATAGGTGTGGTTCTACCAGTTACCTGCCTTCCACCCATCCTCCCCTCGCCCTTCCCCTGCATTGCCCCTTTCCCCATATTCTTGTGATATAGTTGGGTTATAGCCTTCATATGAAAGCTATAAATTAGCTTCATAGTAGGGCTGAGTATATTCGATACTTTTTCTTCCATTCTTGAGATACTTTCTAAGAAGAATATGTTCCAGTTCCATCCATGTAAACATGAAAGAGGTAAAGTCTCCATCTTTCTTATACCACAATTTATTAATCCATTTGTAGGTTGATGGGCACTTGGGCTTCTTCCATGACATAGCAATTATGAATTGGGCTGCAATAAACATTCTGGTCATATTCTTGCCATAATGTGATTTTTGGTCTTCTGGATATATACCTAGTAGAGGAATTATAGGATCGAATGGCAGGTCTATTTTTAGATCTCTAAGTATTCTACAAACATCTTTCCAAAAGGAACGTATTAGTTTGCATTCCCACCGGCAATGTAGAAGTGTTTCTTTTGTCTACATCCATGCCAACATCTCTGGTTTTGGGATTTTGTGATGTGGGCTAATCTTTTGGAGTTAGATGATATTTCAAAGTAGTTTTGATTTGCATTTCTCTGATGGTTAAGGATGATGAGCATTTTTTCATGTGTCTGTAGTCTGTGCACCTGTCTTCTTCAGATAAGTTTCTCTTCAAGTCTCTTGCTCACCCTGAGATGGATCACTTGTTCTTTTGTTGCTAATACATTTGAGTTCTCTGTGGATTCTGGTTATTAAACCTTTGTCAGAGGAATTACCTGCAAATATTTTCTCCCAATATGATGGCTGTCTGCCTACTACACTTACTGTGTTTTTAGCAGTGCAGAAGCTTTTTAGTTTGATCAAGTCCCAGTAGTGTATTTTTGGTACTGCTTCAATTGCCTGGGGAGTCCTCCTCATAAAAAATTCACCCAGGCTGATTCCTTTGAGAGTTTTCCCTGCACTTTCTTCTAGTATTTTTATAGTTTCATGTCTTAAGTTTAAATCTTTGATCCAGTAAGAGTCTATCTTAGTTAATGCTGAAAGGTGTGGGTCCAGTTTCAGTCTTCTGCAGGTCGCCAGCCAGTTCACCCAGCACCATTTGTTAAATAGG
>CAUYON010041129.1:0-14258 GCA_963573935.1 Arctocebus calabarensis
AATTCTGGTTGGGTGAATAAATATTAATAATTGAAATCTCATCATATTGAGTAGTACCTTTAACAAATATGAAGTGTCCATCCTTATCCTTCCTTATTTTGTTTGGTTTAAAGCCTATTGTATCTGCGAATAGGATTGCAACACCTGCTTTTTTCTGCTTTCCATTTGCCTGGAGTATAGCTGACCATCCCTTCACCTTAACTCTAGATTTATCTTTTAATGTGAAATGAGATTCTTGTATTCAGCAGATATCTGCCCTGAGTTTTTGTATCCAGTCAGCCAACCTGTGCCTCTTTAGAGGACAATTTAAACCATTCACATCAGTTGAGGATATTGATCAGCCTGTCGAAAGTCCATTGGACATTTTTAATCATTTTGTGACTGTGGAAGTTGGAATTTGATCAAAAGTTTCTGGAGTGAGTTTACTTTTGTGGTGGAGGATTATGGTCATTATGCAGATAAGTGTGAGAATATCCTGGAGAGCCGGTGTAGTTATGGCAAATTTCTTCCACATTTGGATGTCATTAAAATATTTAATTTCTCCATCATGTTTAGCTGAATACAGGATCCTGGGTTGAAAGTTATTTTGTTTTAGGAGATTGAAAGTCAATGACTATCCTCTTCTAGCTTGAAAGGTTTCAGCAGAGAGATCTGCAGTCATACTAATATTCTTCCCTTTGTAGGTTATGGTTTTCTTAGGCCTGGCTGCTTTCAGAATTTTCTCCTTCATATTAACTTTAGTGAAATTAATTATGATGTGTCTGGGGGATGTCTTATTCAGGTTGAGTCATGCTGAGGTTCTGAAACTGTCTGCCATCTGAATTTCAGAATCTCTTGGCATGTCTGGAAAGTTCTGTTTCATAATCTCATGAAGAAGAGACTCTGTGTCTTGTGAAACCACTTTGTCTCCTTCAGGGAGCCCTATAAGGCGAATATTGGTTTTCTTCGAATTTTCCCAGAGTTCTCTGAGAGAGTGATTTCTTTTTGCCTTCCATTTCTCTTCCTCTTTGAAGGGTAGGGAGCTTTTGAAAGCTTTGTCTTCAATGTCAGACATCCTTTCTTCTGCTTGCTCCATTCTGTTACTGAGGGATACTACTGTATCTCTCAGATCGTTGAGGGCTGCAACTTCTTGTCTCAATGTGTCAAAATCTTTGGTCATTTTGTCTTTGAATTCATTGAATTCTTGAGACATCTTTTGGATTACTGTTTGAAATTCTAATTCCATCTTTTCCTCCATTCTGTTTATCTTATTTGCTATCTAGATTCTGAATTCGATTTTGGACATCTCAGCCATTTGTTTATGCATCGGATCTGGTGTGGTGTCTGCCTTGTTGTTCCTTGGTGTAGTTGTTCTACTCTGATTATTCATATTGCTAGAGTTTTTCCGTTGAGTCCGCCTCATGATTGTTTTTCACCATTGCCTCTGTCCGTCCTCAGAGTTGGGGAGGTGTCTCTCCAAGATTAGACCTCATGGGATCACTCTATTGTTGCTGGAACTTTGTAGAGAGTGACCCTGTGTAGCTCCTCTGGGACTGCCCCAGCCAGGGAGTTCTGGCTGTGGGAGCAGCTCTGGAGTGTGGCACCCCCAGATCCAGCAGCAGTGCGGGGGATGGTGCACACGGTTCTGGGAGTGCCAAGTGCCCAGTGACTTTGGCAAAGAGAGCCCACGGCTCCAGCAGTCTCTGGCCAGGAGGAGGGCTCCATGCAGAAGAAGGGAGGGCCCCGGTCCTGTGGCTTCCAGAGTCCTTGGCCAGATGGGCGGGGCGGTGTGGTGGCACAGAAGGTATGTAAGGGAGGACTCAGGTTGCATGGTTCCTTGAGTGCCTGGCCAGAGGTGAATGTGCGGAGGCCTGGTAGGCATGGGGCACAGGGCTGCATAGTTGTCCCCTGGCCAGGGGAGGGTCTGTGGAGTCCCTATTGGGGTGCAGGTATGCAGAGGCCCAGCAGGTGTGGGGTGTGGGGCCTTGTGGTTGCCTTCAGAATCCCTGGCCAGGGGCAAGGGTGTGGAGGTCCGGCAGGCATAAAGCTGCACAGTCACGGGTGGAGTCCCCGACCAGAGGCAGGCCTGCGGAAGCCCAGCAGGCTTCGGGCAGGGGGCACAGAGCCAGTTAGTCGCTGGTGGAGTCCTTAGCTGGGGGAGGGAGGCTCGTCATGTCTCCCCAGAGTCTCTTGCTGGTGGGGTCCTTGGTCCAGTAGGCAGGGAGGGGCAGGGACTGCTCAAGAATCTCTTCCCTCAGTCTCAGCAGGGGTTAGGTTTCTGCTTCATCAGATAAGAGTGATGGGTGTACTGTAAGTTCAGAAGGGAAGGGAAAACTTTAGTTCAGTTTTTCTGCCTAGCAAGAGTGTTCAGAGTCACAGCACGGTCACTCTGAGAAAGCTGTCCCCACTTCCAACAGCACTTTTTCATGGGGCGAGACAAGAGGTCCATAGTTCACCGCTTGTCTGTAGAAAACCCTCATGAGCAAACAATGAGAAAAAAAGTAAGGAAATAGAAAAACAAAAACCCACAGCTCTCTTGAGGGAGGGGATGGACACTTTTCCTTTCAGATAATTTTGTACCTGAAGCTTGCTTTCTTGGTGTGGCAGATTGACTCAGCAGAGGTGACCTGCAGTTATCACTTCTCTCTCTCTGGTAGGCTCCTAGTCTTCATCTTAATTGGGCAGTTTCTGGAGGTTAGCTTTCCTTTTGTACAGGAGCCTCTTTTGGAAGCTGCTTCCAGTCAGCCATCTTACTCTGCTCCTTGGTTTTTAGTTTAAATCTACTGTGATTTGAGAACAACATTTCTATTCTTTTCAAAATGTTAAGGTGTGCTTTGTGGCCCAGAATGTGGTCTATCTTGATGTTTTATGTATGCTTGAGAAGTAGGTACAATCTACTTTTGTTGAATGAAGTAGTTTGTAGATCTCAATTATACCCAACTGATTGATGGTGCTGTTGAGTTTAACTATCCCCTTACTTATTTTCTGCCCACTAGATTTGTCTATTTATGGTAGAAGTGTGTTAAAAATCTCCAATTATAGAAGTTTATTCATCTGTTTCTCCTTAAGGTTTTAGCAATTTTGTCTTCATAAATTTGGGTACACTGTTGTTAGGCAAATACACATTAAAGATTCTTATATCTTCCTAGAGTATAATAGTTGTAGGCCCCTTTATCATTATGTAATGCCCTTTTTTATCCCTGATAATTTTCCTTGCTCTGAAGTGTATTTTATTTGTAGTTAATATAGATATTTCTCCTTTCTTTTGATTACTGTTAGCATGCTGTATCTTCCTCTTTCCCTTTACTTTTATTATATATGTGTCTTATGTTTACAGATGGTACCTTATGGGTAATGTGTAATTAAGTCTTGTTTTTTGATCTGTGTTAGTTATCCTTGACTCTTAGACCCATAATGTTTAAAGTGTTTACTGACATAGGCTGATGAATATTTTCCATATTTGGAAAATATGTTCTATATTTATCACCTTTGTTCTTTGCTCCTAATTTTGCCTTCCATACTTTTCTCTCTTTTGTGGATTTAATGGAGCATTTTATATGATTTCATGTTCTTTCTTTTGACATATAATTCTTTTTGTTAACTTTTTTATGGTTGTACTAGGGTTTGCAATATGTATTTATAAGTAATCCATGTCCATTTTTAAATAACACTATAATTTCTCATGTATAGGTCAAGGACCGTATGTTGAGAAAACATCCTAACTTCTCCCTCTAGTTCTTTCTATTATTATTGTCATAAGCATATTTATATATAAACACATATAATAATAAAAATAATAAATAATAAATAATAAATAATAAATAAAATAATAAAATATATTATTGACATTATTACTTTGAACAAACTGATATTAACTAAGGATTTTTAAAATATTTTTGAAATATTGTATTTTACCTTTACTTATGCTTTCTCCACTACCCTTCTTTCTTTATATAGGTTCAAGGAATATATTATATTCCTTCTTTCTGAAGAACTTCTTTTTAACATTCTTTACAAGGCAAGTCTACCGACAACAAATTCTCTTTATTTATGTTTGCCTGATAAAGTATTTCTCTGTCCCTTCTGAAGGATAACTTCACAGAGTTTGAATTCTAGGTCAGTGTTTTATTGTTTCTCTCAACACTTTATGTCACTCTATTCTCTTAACGCTTGCATAATTTCTTAAGAGATGTTGGATGTAATTCTTATCTATAATCATCTGTAAGTAAGGTACTTTTTACCTCTCTTGGGTTTTATCAAAATCATTTCTTTATTATTCATTTTCTAAAGTTTGAATATGTTATACCCAGGTATAGCTTTTTTGGTTATTTGTTCTCTAATCTATGATTAGGTTTTAATATTTTAAAAAATTTGTGCCACTGGGCTATGAACTTCACCAGCTTCTCAGGTTATCCTACCTCCTTAGGTGGGGTAGGATGACTAGAGAGGGAGGAGTTGTATATTTCCCTTCCCCCAGTTGGTTAGATTTTGTCATAACCCAACAGACTATAGGATCTAATAAAATCATTTATTGTGAGGGCATGCCTCTGGCATATTTCACAATGGTTCCTTTCCCCCTCTCCCTGCTGTATGATAGATATTTTTCCCAATAATCACTGTGAAAACCTACTAGAACTCCTGGAGATATAACACTCATGACTGGATTCCTCTGGAGTTTTTTAACCCTAAGTCTTGTTGGCAATGAGAGTCTAGCAGTTTGTCAATTATAGTTGAAGTTTCCCTACCCTCACAGTGCTTCCTAGGACCATTCTGCTTGTGTGTTGCGATTCTCTGTATTTGCCTACATATCTCTCTAACTTGAGGGGCAATACATCACACCTCGGACGGATAAGAAGAGTTGATCTTTCACTTTGTTCAACTTTATTTTACTTGTTTAAATGAAACTGTGACTTCTAAGCTTTACTTGCTGGATCAGAAACCCCACCATTTTATTTGGGCATATGTGTATGTTGATGTTCAAAAAATATATTTGCTAATATACATGTAGTTAAAACTTAAACATAATAAAGATATTTGTAGAAAAACTGAATAGTTTCCTAGCCAGTGCATGAAGAGGTCCCCTGAAAAGAAACTTGGCAAACACAGGGCTGGGGCAAAGCCACTTTGTTTATTTACTAAATGCATCTACATAATTAGACAGTCACTTCCCCCAGCCTGTGGGCCACCTCTGGCAGGAGTCACAAAGGACCTACTGTATCCACAGATGAGATTACTTTTTACATTACTTGGTGAGGACAAGAGTTAAAAGAGGGCCCCTGCATTTGGAGTATTCAGGGAAGATCTCCATCCCCCCATTCTACAAAAATTTCAACCTGACTTTCACTATTTACTTTTTTGATGTTGATAATTTTGCTGTTTTCACAGTAAACTTAAAATGCCCAGGGTGCTCCTTAATCCTGAAAACATTTACCCCCAAGATGCTATGATCAGAAGGCAATTATACTGTTTTAACCACACCTACTCACTTCCTATCCTGCTTCTCTCTTTATTTTTCTCAATAGTACCATTCCCATACGATGTTAAACACACTATTACAATATGATATTGAATATACATACTTTATCTCCCTCTACCCCCAAGGGGGCAAGAACTGTATCACTTTGGTTCACTATTGTATCCAGGGCCTAGACTAGTGCTTAGAATATAATTGGTTTGCAAATATTTATTGAGTAAATGATTTCCTCACAATTGAAAAGGATTTTCAATCAAATTTTCTCTATGTGTAAGATGTTAATCAGTTTGGATAGTTTAAAGACTCAATTGACTTATTTTATTTGACTAGCAAATGCTTTCAGTCAAAATGTCATCATGCAGGTATATTTCATATAACTTCTAACTAATAGAATTATATGTAAAATTATTTGCATTTCTTCAACGTATATACCCAACAATCCAATATGCTGAAACTCTAGAAGACAATATGGTACAGAATTAACTAAAGAGGTTTAGTAATATTTTAAATATTATCATGTCAATATAGAAATTATCCTTCTGGATGATATTTTAAATACTTTATAAAATAAAATGTGGCTAGAAAATAAAACACTAAACCTTAAAAAAATAACCTCGTTATTTCTTGGTGATACAATTGTAAGTTATTATTTTTTTCTTTGTAGTTTTGACATTTACCAAATTTTCTAACAAAGAGTATTTTAGGATACTAAGGTAAAAATAAAAATCACACAGTTAGGGCGGCTCCTGTGGCTCAGCGAGTAGGGCGCCGGCCCCATATACCGAAGGTGGCAGGTTCAAGCCCGGCCTCGGCCGAACTGCAAAACAAAAAAATAGCTGGGCGCTGTGGCAGGCGCCTGTAGTCCCAGCTACTCGGGAGGCTGGGGCAAGAGAATCGCTTAAGCCCAAGAGCTGGAGGTTGCTGTGAGCAGTGTGACGCCACGGCACTCTACCCAGGGCAATAAAGTGAGACTCTGTCTCTACAAAAAAAAAAAAAAAAATCACACAGTTAAAAGTAAATATAGTCACATTAGATAGAATGATATATTATTTTATTTTAACATATGCATTATAAATATGGAATATTTTTGTCACCTCTATTTAAGTTGATTACTATTTCTAAAACTCCTCTTCAGGGTGAATGAGTTTAATTGTTTTTATGCCCTTTTTTTGTTTCTTAATGTAATACTTTTAAGTAGCATTAATTATTGTTGAACTTCTTTTTTCTATTTCATGTGAATTAAGTAATGCTTATTAGTAATATATCATTTTAAAAACATTTTTCAGATCTATAGTAAAATCATGAAGATAGTACAGAGATTTCTCATAACCTTGTGACCCATTTGCCCCCTATAATTGTTTACGTTAGTGTACTACATTTGTTATAATTAATTAATATTTATACACTATTTGAAACTGAAGCCCATACTTTATTTAGATTTCCTTAGTTTTTAATCTAATTACCTTTTTTGTTTTTGTTTCAGAATTCCATCCAATATATTGTGTTACATTTATTTATATCTTCTTAGCCTACTCTTCACTATGACGGTTACCAGAGCTCACTTGTTTGTGATGACATTGGTAGTTTTGAGAAGTACTGATTAGGTGTTTTGTAAAATGCCACTCTATTGGGATTTTTTCTTATGACCTCTGATTATTACAATTGGATTATGCCTTTTTGGAAGGAAGACCACAGAAGTACCATCACATCATATCAATATCATCACTTCATATTAATGGCACATACTGTACTATTAATATGACTTATCACTGTTGATGTTGAACTTGATTATCTGGCTAAGATAGTAATTGTCATATTTCTCCCCTGTAAAGTAATTACGTTTATGCCTTCCCCTACTGTACTTTTTGTAAGGAAATCACTATGCATAGCCTTCAGTTAAAGACTAGAGACTTGTGCTCTGTCTACTTGAGTGTAAGCATCTACACAAATTATTTGGAATTCTTCTACAAGGGATCTTTGTATTTTCCCCTCATCTATTTATTCAATTATTTATTTATATCAGTACAGATTTGTGGATAGTTATTTTATACTTGGCTTAAAATCCAGTCTATTATTTCTTTCTTTGCTCATTTTTCTATCCGTGCTCTTGGAGCACTCTTTTCAAAGTATCCTGTACCTCTTTGACTGGCATCTATCAATTTGTGTTTGTGTTTGTACCTGACTTCACTTCTTGGCTTTTTGGTGTAATAAGATCCAGCTTATCCCTAATCTATAGTCAGTCATTTCTCTTTGGAACTCTGATTCCTTTTATTAGAAAACACCATTAGAAACCAAGATCTTGGTACTGGGGGTACTCTTTTCTAATCAAGTATCATTTCCTTGGGACACTATCATATGACAAGGCAAAGAAATATATCTGTCATACTAACCCTTGTGTATACAGGTATCTACACATCTTACAATGAACAATCATTTGTATCAATTCAAAGCTAAACATAAATTCACCACTGATAGTTTCAACTCTAACCATTGCCATGTTGCCCATTCTAACCTCATCTTTTTGTAAATTCCCATTCCAACAGTAAAAAATCTGGCTCCCATCATCAACTATTCTTTTACTCAAATAGATTACAATATGCGTGTAGAGCCATATCAGAATTAATAACCTGCATTCTTATGAGGAAAAAACCTTATCAGCTACAGTGTAGCCATTATGCACAGTTCTCTATCTTCACAGACTTCATTTATCCATAGTTTGGATAAGTAAGCATATTTTCTCTTCACAACCTTCAGTGAGATTATTTTATATATTTGCAATTAAATTATATTGTTTGTCACATACTAAATTCTATCCTGAGATCTCAGAAACTCCAAAAAAAGTTTTTTAATTTGCACATATTTTATACTCTTTATACTCTACTCTTCTTTGAGTTTTGACAACTGCATATTATTGTATTTCCTACATTAAAGTATTATACTGAATAGTTTTTCAATATTATAAATCTCCTATATTCCATCTATTTATTTCTTTCTTCTTCCTCCCTTAAAAAGGAGGAGAATCAAAACTCCATATGATTTCAATTATATGACATTCTGAGATAGAGAGACCTATGGAAAGAATAAAAAGATCAAAATGACTGACCTTTTTACTTTGTAGGTTTACTTTTTACAGAATGTGATATAATTGGAATAATATATAATGTATCCTTTATAGCCTGGCTTTTTTTCACTTAAAAATATTAATTTAAGGCTCGGCACCTGTGGCTCAACGGGCTAAGGCGCCAGCTACGTACACCTGAGCTGGCGGGTTCAAATCCAGCCCAGGCCCGCCAAACAACAATGACGGCTGCAACCAAAAAATGGCTGGGCGTTGTGGTGGGCGCCTGTAGTCCCAACTGCTTGGGAGGCAGAGGCAAGAGACTCTCTTGAGCCCAGGAATTGGAGGTTGCTGTGAGCTGTGATGCCACGGCATTCTATCCAGGGTGACAGCTTGAGGCTCTGTCTCAAAAAAAAAAAAAATATTAATTTAGGATTTATCCACATTTTCTCATACCTTGATAGTTTATTTCTTTTTGTCACTGAATAATATTCCATTTTTGTGAAATATCATAGTCTGTTTATTCCTTCATTTGTTAAAGGACCTCTTGATAGCTTCCAGTTTCTAGTGACAGTAAAAAAAGGTTCCACAAACATTCACATGCAGGCATTTGTATGGGCATAAAAGGGTCAGGCAACATTGCCAGATCATGTGTAAGACATTTCTAGAATTATTAGAGACTGTCCAAATGTCTTCTATGTACCATTGTGCACTTCCACAAGCAATAAATGACAGTTTAACTTAATTCCTGTTTAACTTCACATCCTCCACCACCATGTGCTATTGTTTGGTTGTTGGTTTGCTCATTTTTTTTTTGTTTGTTTGACTCTTCTAGCTATGTCGTGGTATCACATTGTTGTTCTCATTTAGAATTTCCTAACATAAATGATGTTTCTCCTTTTTCATAGGCTTACTTGCCATCTCTGTCTTCTTTGGTGAAGTTTCCTTTTCCATTTTTGAGTGAGGATGCTTGTTATTTTATGAATTAAGTTTTTAAGGAGTTATTTCTATAAAGTAGAATCTCTGTAAGTTGACCAACCGAGAGATTGTAATAAACTGGTCTACATACAGAGGTGACCAGCATATGAAACTAGGCCTGCTTTCCTGATACATACATGTGATGCATGTCTGTCTATTAAAAATAGGTCTGGTCTGGTCTATTAAAATTAGGTCAACTTGAGGTGGTCAGTGTAGGAGGTGATCAACTATGGAGGTTCCACTGTATTTTGGATACAAGCTCTTTTCAAATATGTATTTTACAAATATTTTGTCTCAGTATATGGCTGGCATTATTATTCTCTTACTAGTGTTGAATTCAAATTGTTAATATTATCTTGAGGATTTTTGCACCTACGTTCATGAGAAATATTGGTCTGTTGTTTTCTTAATTTGCAGGATTTTGTCTAGAAGTAGGATGATACTGCCTTCATAGAACAAATTAAAATGTTTTCCTAATGCTTCTATATTTTGGAAGAGATTGTAGAGAATAAGAATAATTTTTTCATTAAATGTTTAAGAGCTAGGTCTGATCTGGGTCTGATTCTTATTCTTAAAAGAATCAATTTGGGAAGTAAAAATTTATTAATAATATTCCTTAATTATTCTCACGATATCTATGGGATAAAGGTTACACCTCTTTTCTTTCTGATACTAAAGATTAATAATGCATTCTCTAATTTTTTGTTAACCTGTATACTGGCTTGTCAATTTATTTTTCATTTCAATTTATTATTTATCATTTCAAAGAACTAGCTTTGAGTTTTATTGATTTTTCTCTAGTGTTTTCTGTTTTTAATTTCATCTATTTCTTTTGTAATTTATAACATTTCTTTTCTTTCACTAGATTTAAGCTTATATTGGTTTTCTGTCACTAGTTTCCCCACATGAAAATTTAAATGAGATCTTTCTTCTTTTACGGTATATTAATTTAATGCTATATATTTTCTTCTAAGCACTGCTTTCACTGACTCTCACAAATGTTGATCACTTGTATTTTCATTTTCATTTAGTTAGAAATATTTTAAAATTTCTTTTGAAATTTCTTTTTTTATCTAATGGTTATTTAGAAGGAAGTTGTTTTAGCTCCAAGTATTTGGGATATTTTCTAGCTGTTTCTCTGTGATTAAATTCTAATTTAATTCCATTTTTGTCTGAGATCATACCCTGAATGACTGACTTAATTCTCTTTTACATTTTTTAAAGTGTGTTTTATGACTGAGAGTATGGTTTACCATGAGAATATTCCAGACAATCTTGAGAAGAAAGTATATTCCACTGGTGCTGGAAGGAATATTCTATAAATGTTAATTAGATCAAGATGGTTGATAATACTGTTCAGTTCAAATATATTTTTACTGATTTTCTACCTGCTTGGTCTGTCAATTATTGACATAAGGGTAATGAAGTCTCCCAACAGTGGATTGTCTATTTCTTTTTGCAGTTCTATTAGTTTTTGTATCACATATTTCAATGTGTTGTTGTTGAGGTACAAACACAATAATTATTATGTCTGCCTTGAAAATTGATTACACTTTCATTATATAATACCTATTTTTATCCATGAGTTTTTTGGTTCTAAAGTCTGCTAATCTGAAATTAATATATCTATCTATCTACTTTAGCTTTTATTAGACTAGTGTTAATGTAGTATTCTATTTCTTTACTTTTTTATTTTTATTTAAGTATTGATACATAATAGTTACCTATCTTTACAGGGTACATGTGATGTTTTGATACAGGCATAGAACGTGAATTTATCACATCAGGGAAGCAGGGATTTCCATCACCTCAAGCATTTATCATTTCTTCGTGTTAGAAACATCCCAATTTCATTCTTTTAGTTATTCTAAAATATACTCTCACCTAGCATTGATTATAGTCACTTTATGATGCTATCAAATACTGTTCATTCTATCCAACTATCTAACTATATTTTTGCACCCATTAGCAATCTCCGTTTTGCCCTTCCATCCCCACAACACTCCTCAGGCTCCTGAAGCCATCATTCTATTTTCTCCACACAATCAATTATTTTTAATATATCTAGCTCCCACATATGAATGACAACACACAAGATTTGTTTTTCCATGCTTGATTTATTTCACTTAACTTGATATTCTTCAGTTCCATCCAAATGACACTTTCTTCTTTTTTTTGTGGCTATATAATATGTGTGCCACAATCTCTTTTCTCATTCATGTGTTATTGATGGACAGTTAGGCTGAATCCAAATCTTAACTATTGTGTAGTGCTGCAAAAAACATGGGAGTGAAGATTTATTTTTGATATACTGTTACCCACTCCTTTGGATATATACCCAGCATTGGGATTGCTGGATCATGTGGTAGTTCTATTTTTCGTTTTAGGGGGGCGCCTTCATTTTGCTCTCCCTAGTAGTCTCCCTAATTCACATTCCTACCAACAATACACAAGGGCTCCTGGACCCCTGCTAGCATTTGTTATTGTTTGTCCATTTTTTTACCTTTAAAGGCACACCTGTTGTATACAGTGCACACTATCGGGGTCAAGGCCAGTGTACAGTGTACACTGACTCAATCTGTACAAAAACAAAGTATATAAACAAAACACGTGTATTCCCTACTATTCTGAAATTTTATAAAATGGAAAAAGACTATCTAATTCTTTATATTTAAAGTAGATTTCTGCTAGGCATTGTATAGTTAGGTTTTTTTCTTTTTTTTACTCTAACGATCCCGATATTTTAATTGATATTTTTGCACCATTGATAGTTAAAATAATTTTTATATAGTTAGATTTCTAACAACAATATTTATGCTTTCTATTTATTGCATTTGTCATTTATATTTTTCCTTCTTTTATTGATTTCGCTGGTTTTAATGAATTATTTCTTATGACCCCATTATATTCATCTCTTAGCATATAAACGCTACTTTTAGAAAATTATATTGGTTCCCTTCAGTCTTTTTATATATTCTTTTAACTAAACTATTTCTATCATCAAATAACAATAGACAACATGATATGTATCTTATAAACCTGTAACAGAGTGCAATTCCTCCTCCTGTCCACTATATTGTCATTAGTTTATCTAAGAGCTATAATCATACAATACATTTCACTATTATTGCTTCAAACAGTTACCTGATTAATTAAGAATAGGAAAAATACAATAATTTAATTGTATGCAATGCTTTTATTTATTCTGTCTCTGATGTTCTTTATTTATTTTGATATCAGTTTCTGAAGTATGTCATTCCCTTCTCCATAAAGAATTTTTAAAAATATCTCTTGCAGGCAAGTCTATTGGTGATAAATTTACTTAGTTTTTGTCTGAGAAAGTCTTTATTTTGCCTTTACTTTTGGAGAATAATTGCATGGAATATAGAATTGTAGGTTGCATGTTGCTCTTTCTTTCAACACTTTAAATCTTTTACTTCACTGTCTTCACTAGCATAGCTCTAAAAGGGACGTCTGCTATACTTCTTATCCTCTTTTTGGCTATAAGGATTATTATTTTCCCCTGCTGGCTTCTTTCAATATCTTCTCTTTGGTTTTGGTCAACTGCAATTTGATAATAATATGCCCAGATATTTTGGTATTTACATTTATCCTATCCAGAGTATTCTGAGCTTCCTAAATCTGTGGTTTGATTTATGTATGCCTTCAATTTAAAAAAATCTTCACTCATTATTACTTCAAATACTTCTGTTCCTTTCTTTCTTCTCCTTCCAATATTCGCATTGTAGGTAAATTAAACTTTTTGTCATTATTCCACTCTTATTGGCCTTACTGATCATTTAAAAAATTATTATTCTCAGCTTGGCACCTGTGGCTCAACGGGCTAAGGCGCCAGCCATGTACACCTGAGCTGGCGGGTTCAAATCCAGCCTGGGCCGCCAAACAACAATGATGACTGCAACCAAAAAATGGCCGGGTGTTGTGGTGGGCGCCTGTAGTCCCAGCTACTTGGGAGGCAGAGGCAAGAGACTTGCTGGAGCACAGGAATTGCAGGTTGCTGTGAGCTGTGATGCCACAGCACTCTATCTGGGGTGACAGCTTGAGGCTCTGTCTCAAAAAAAAAAAAATTATTATTCTCCACCCTGTGAGGCCAAGGTGGGTGAATTGCTTAAGCTCAGAAGTCTGAGACCAACCTCAGCAAGAGGTTTCTCTTGAAGCCCTGTTTCTACTGAAATAGAAAAAATTAGCTGGGCATGGTGGTGGGTGCCTGTAGCCCCAACACTTGGCTGAGGCTGAGGCAAGAAGATTGCTAAAGCCCAAGAGTTTGAGGTTGCTGTGAGCTATGATAACACCACAGCACTCAACTCCAGGCCAACAGAGTAGACTGTCTAAAAATCAAAAAACAAAAAAATTATTCTTCAAGCATTGTGGCAGGTGCCTGTATTCCCAGCTATTCAGGAGGCTGAGGCAAGAGAATCGCCTAAGTCCAGGAGTTGGAGGTTGCTGTGAGCTGTGACGCCACAGCACTCTACTGAGGGCAATAAAGTGAGACTGTCTCTACAAAAAGAAAGATTGTCTCCATATGAAAGCTATAAATTAGCTTCATATTAGGGCTGAGTACATTGGATACTTTTTCTTCCATTCTTGAGATACTTTGCTAAGAAGAAAATGTTCCAGCTCCATCCATGTAAACACAAAAGAGGTAAAGTCTCCATCTTTCTTTAAGGCTGCATAGTATTCCATGGTATACATGTACCACAATTTATTAATCCATTCGTGGGTCGATGGGCATTTGGGCTTCTTCCACGA